>OU898278.1:26267915-26410415 GCA_918026665.1 Diabrotica balteata
TTTAAATTTGGTTCTTCATATTCATGATACGTCTTATTGCAGGTTTGGAGTCGTAATCATAGTTATCTTACTTAATCTTATTACCCTCATTTTTTAGTAGTTTTATAGACTAGTAAAGAAAATATGAAATTAGTCATCCAAAATCATGTGCTGTAAGTGGTAAAGATTAGCTGAAATTACGTGCTTTGACAAACAGTCGACAAAATGAATGACTTGAGAAATAGTGAATTTTAAATATTGTTGATGCTCTGATTTCAAAAATGTATTTATTTATATTTTGAATCAAATAATTATTTAAGCAACAATATGAATTCAGAAGTGCTCATTCTGCAAACATGACACTAGAGTTTTACCTTTGTTTAGGCCTGAGCCTATTCAAGGAATGAGGGTGTGGTAAACGTCAATTACATAAATTCCGATTGTTAAAAAGTAGTGGACTACTCAAAAGCAGGGAAAAGTAGAAGGTGGCTTGTGTGTGTGTGTGTGTGGACGACATAGAAGCGCACAAGAGGAAGTGGGAATTGCCTAGCATGCCAGTTTAGGTACTTTAGGGGTTACCAGCTATACAGTAGGAACGGCCCTTTATCAGTGTTTTTGGCGAGCAGTTTTTTAACTACCTGCGATATTGGATGGGGAATGATTCTAAAATATTAAAATACTCTTTAGGAAGTTCATGTCCAGTATTGTGGAGAATTTTGGTGGAGGAAACGGAACTTTTCTAATGGGAAGCCTGATGAGTATTTGCCCTCTTTGATTGCATGGAGACTTTAGTATTCGTTTGGCTTTGTTGTTCGAGCCAGCTATGAATCTTCCTGATACTTCCTGCTGAGGGATAGGATTTTGTTCTTGATTCGTGTGATGTTGGCCAATATATATATATATGTGAGCTGATGGATACGACCAGTCCTTCCTCATTCAATATCTGAGGACTCTTCGTTCGGTTTAACAAATGTTTTGTACTCCCAACTCCCAAGTAGAGAACCAAGTTTCTGAAAATAATCCCCATTTATTGCATCTCCTAACAATTCCGATCTTGGCTGTGGGCGGGGATATCACTGTTGTAAAGTGTGTATAATACTGGAGCAAGTATTGAGGCCTGGGGTACTCCAGCTTGTGAAGTAAAGGAGGTGGATAAATGGTCAGCTACTTTGATCCTGATCGTCTGGTGAGAGAGATAGAAATTGATTATTTTAACGAAAGATGTGGGCAATTCAGCGAGTTTTTCGATCAGCACCTGTGTACCAGAGCTAATAAAATGCCTTCTTGACGTCTAGAAATATGCCTCTGACGTGTTTCCTTTCGTTAATTGATTGTAAAATGAAGGTTGTTGCTTCAACCAATGCATTTTGTGTGGAGTGACCAGCCCTGAATCCGAATTGGTAATCTGGAATTGCGAAGTGAGCATCTAGGAATTCTAAGAATCTCTCCTTAAGGATCCTCTCGTAGACTTTACCTAGGGTGCTCAGTAGTAAAATAGGTCTATACAATTCAGGGTTTGTATGAATTTTCCCTTTTTTTGGGATCATGACTGTGCTGGCTACTTTTCAAGGAATAAGAAAGTGGCTTAGCGTTAGAGATTCATTGATAATATTGGTAAGCAACGGGATAATATTCTGTGGAATATTTTTAAAGCATCTTCTGTGGATGCCATCAGGGCCAAGGTATGTGTTTTTTCCAATGTTATACATCTGCCTGACGGTGTCCTCAGTTACAGGGTCCATTATTGGTTGAGATGTGGTCCATCATATGCCTGAGGGTAGTAAAATATATCTTCCACTCTCCGTTCGGCGTCTCTTTTGGATCTGTTGCTAAACTTGAGGTTATTAGGGGAGATGAGAGTGGCCTGTAGTGTGTTTTTAAAGGCTTCGGCCTAATCTTGTGGATTGTTGAGAATGACGTTATTGGCTATGAGATCGTGGCTAACTTTTTTGTTTCGTTAGAACTCTCCTAACTAAGTTTATTCCAGAATGCAGAACCACCTCGGTAGTCAAGGTCGGCTGTGACAAGCATCCACGTGTTGTCGATCTTCCACTGTTCTTGCCATTATCACAGTATCGTCAGTATATCGAATGTTATTGATAACTTGTCCATTGACTACTATCCCTTCGTTTGCATGTGAGAGAGCTTCTTGGCATATTTGTTCGCTGTAGATATTAAACAAGAGCGGTGACAATATACAACCCTGTCGTACTCCTCTACGTATTTCTATTTCGTCCAATATTTGGTCTTCAATTTTTATGGTAACTCGCTGATTCCAGTACAAATTTAATATTATTTGTATGTCTCTGGTGTCGATATTCTTACCCTCCAGGATTTCTTTGAGTTTATTGTGGCGAACTTTGTCAAAGGCCTTTTCAAAGTCTATAAATCAGGCGTATACTCTTGGTTAATAGCTAGACATCTCTGTGTTCGAACATTTAAGGCAAAGAGAGCTTCTTTTGTACCTAATCATTTGCTGAATCCCATCTGTGTATCTTAAATATCGATATCTAACTTTTGTTAGATTCGGTTGTGGATGACTTTAAGAAATATTTTAAGCAAACGTAGACAACAACCATTCTTGAGGTATTATACCAGTATTGTATATTGTACTGAATATACATAATATTATGGTTACGGATTTTTCATTCAAAAGCTTCAACAATTCTGTAGGAATTTCATCATGTCCATTTGCTTTTCCATTTTCAGCATTTCTTTTTGCGTATTATACTTCTTTTTTTAATATGTCTGGCCCAGTTGCATTGATTATCCCAGTTAAGTTGTTTGTATCGTTTTCAAGTAATTCATTCAGGTATTCTGTCCATCTTTTTATTTTATTCTCTAGATCCACAATAGGATTTCCATCTTTGTCTTTAAGTTTACCTGTTTGGCATTTCTTTATGCTTTCTGTTATCTTTTTTACTTTTTTGTGCATATTGAACGCATCTTACTTTTTATCATAGGTTTCCATTTCTTCACAATGTTTTTTAATCCACGCCTCTTTGGCTTCTTTTATTTTTTTATGTGTTAGTTTATTTCTTTGTATTTGTCTAGGTAATTCTTCATATTTCTTCTTTGTTGTTGTTTTTGTAAGATGTTTCTTTCCTGCTGTTTGCATAGCTGTATTTATGTACTTTAATTTTTGGTTAACGTTATTTGTATCGCTAATTTGTTGCTGTACTGAACGGAGGTTTTGATTTATTTCTTCTCCTGTTTCTTGTCGTATGGTTTATTTAAATCTAGTGCCTTTCTGTGTGGTATTCTAATCGTTTTTATTTTCGCTTGCATCACAGTAACTACCGGGTTATGATCTGAGCCTATATCAGCTCCTGGGTACGTCTATATTTAACAGCAATACGATACCTCCTTGCTATCATAATGTAGTCTATTTGATTTCCTACTATTTTTTCTTTAATATTTTGTGGAGATGTCCATGTATATAACCTTCCAGGAGGTAATTTAAAAAAGGTGTTTGTTAATTCATGTTTCGTTGATTTCTAGAAGGCATTTGATAAAGTCCCACATGGAAAACTAATCGATATTTCAAAAACATCTGGACTCGATGGTAAGGATATAAGACTGATCTCAAACTTATATTTCCAACAAAAAATAACAGTACGATTAGAAAATGAACTATCCGAGATTTTTACAGTCGAAAAAGGAGTTAGACAGGGTTACATATTGTCACCAACATTTTATAACATATACCCCGAAAACATCTTTAAAGAGGCCTTGGGCGAATCAGAAGATAGAATTGCTGTAAATGGCCAACTTATAAACAATATTAGATATGCAGACGATAGTCTTGCTGGCAGATAGTGCGCAGGGGCTCCAAAGGATGATTGATAACGTTGTAGAAACATGTACCAAATACGGCTTAAAATTAAATTGCAAGAAGACAAAAATAATTATCATTAGTAAGAACACCAATATAAACGCTCAAATTGCAACATGCGATACACCGTTAGAAAGAGTGAAAAACATATGCTATTTGGGTTGCAATATTATGGATACTTGGGATCACAGCTACAAAATAAAAACTCCGTATTGAAAAAGCCAAAAGGCAAAAAGCTCTTTTAACAGACTTAGAAATATTCTCTGTAACTTATCTGTAAGTATCAATATGCTTAGGTGGCTGACGCAGATGGGGACCGAGTGTTTGCCGGTATAAGCATTCAACGTTATTCTTAATAATAACGCAAGGGCACCCTCTTGTCCTGGGGACGAGAAATTGTCCCCGAAGGCGGATGAACGATACCGCATCGTCAACGGCTTAGGATGCGAAAGGCAAGCGGGAAACCGTCGCATCAAATTCCCAAGATAGTTAATATGGCAAGTCAAAATCAATACATGGCCCCTAGTGCCCGGCAGGCGTTCAATCGTCAAGGGGTGCTAAGAATCTCCGGGAGGAAACTTAAAATTGCTACGTGGAATGTTAAGACATTGTAGAGAGCAGGCAAATTAGCAAACGCTGAAAACGAGATGAGACGAATGAAGTGGGACATACTTGGTATGTTTAAGGTGAGATGGAAAGGAGAAGGATATGTGGATACAATAAATGGAAACCGATTCTATTATGCAGGCAAAGATGCCCAATCTGGTATATGAGTGCTGGTAACAGCATCCATGAAACAACAAACGAATGGTTTTCTACCAGTCAGCGACAGAGTAATGATCATCAAATTAAATGGACAACCATTCGACATTAATATAATACAGGTATACGCCCCGACAGCAGACAGCACAGATGCAGATCTTGAGATTTTCTACTCCGATATTAAAAAGATTAAAAAACACATAAAATCAGATGACATCAATACCTAAGTCGTTCTCAATATGGTTTTAGGAAAGGTACAGGCACCAGAGAAGCAATAATGGGATTGACACTAATGGCAGAAAGGTATCTCGAGGTTCAAAAACAGCTGTATGTGTGCTTTGTCGATTATAGAAAGGCCTTCGACCGCGTTAGACACGAAAAATTGATTGAGGTGCTAAAAGAAGTAGGGCTGGACAGACACGACATAGCTATAATAAGCAATACATACTAGAACCACACAGGATGTGTTCGAACAGACACGAACAGAACGGAAATACCAATTATGTAAAGATAGAACGAGGAGTGCGTTAAGGTTGCATTCTGTCCCCTCTTCTATTTAATGTCTATGCCGAAAATATCATTAGAGCTTCTCTTGAAGATCGCCCTGAAGGTGCCAGAGTCAACGGAATCATCATTAACAATGTAAGATGGACCAGCAAAACTACAAATGAAGAGGTACTGGAAATAATGAACACACTACCTCATCTGGTTAATACCATCAAAATTAGAAAGACGTCATATCTAGGACACATAATGCGCCATCAGGAATTTGAGCAGCTCCAGGTAATATTAGAAGGCAAAATCGAGGTTAAAAGGGGTATAGGAAGAAAGACGAAATCCTGGCTATTGATCGCCAACCTCAATAGAGAAGGCACTTAGGAGGAGGAGGATCAATATACGCATAAGAATTCTTAAAAGTTACGTCCTTAATGTCCTTCTCTGTGAGTAGAAAGCTGGAGAGTTACACAAGGTGCCATAAAACGATTAGAGGCACTTAAAATGTGGTGCTACCGACATATGTTGATGGTCTCATATATACACCACAGAAGTAACATAAATATGCTGCAGAGGCTAAGAAAAGACAAGGAAATTTATAATACCATAGAAAATAGAAAATTGGCTTACTTCCGCCATATCCTACGTAATGATAAATTGCGACTTTTACAGTTGATTCTACAAGGCAAGATTGAGAGTAAGAGAGGCCCTGGACGTAGACGTATATCCTGGCTGGCCAATCGTAGGAAGTGCACTGGTCTAACGTCAACTTATCTATTTCGAGCTGCTGTGAATAGAATAAGATGGGTTAATGTGGTCGCCAACATCTCTAGATAAGAGACACATTAACAAGAAAAAATAAGACAAAAACTCCAACAAAACCTTAAAGTATCGTCATCAAATTTCAAACGTAAACTGCAAGGTCGGTACAACTACAAAATGTCGATAATCTACAAAATTCCGTAAAAATTTAAGAGGGGATATTAGGATAGAACGATTGTGGGCAACTCTACATTGCGGTTCTCGATTCAACATTACAAATAGTGATAAATTAAATCACTTTAATAAATTTAATCTTATTTTTCAGATTCAAAACTAATTTAAAAAATGTCGATATGTCGTTTGAAACCAACAAAATGTACGCAGCATTTCCTGATATTGTAGAGGATTTACTTGAGGATCAGCTCGCTTACCATCAGAGATTTCCAGAATTAAAAACAACGTACTCCAATTTCTTAAACTATACTGTGAAGTTACAACCACAGTTTATCGGAAAAGGTTTGTTTACGGTGTATGCATATAAAATGTTGGAGAAGCCTTTACTACTTACAGATGATAACATAAAGAAGGCCTGTGTTGTTGGGTGGTGCCATAAATTGGTAAGATATTTTATTAATATTACAAAATGTAAAGCATGTTTTATTTTATTACTATTTTATTTAATTTTAAGAAGATCAAAGCTCAAAGCGACAATAGGGATAATTTAAACTTGTTCGTATGACAAACAAATAATAGAGAATTTTATTAAAGCAATATTATTTAGCTCTACCAACAGCTGGAGATAGTATATGACAACGAGCCAAAAAATGACATTAAGGTTATAATGGGTGATATGAGTACCAAAATAGGCAAGGAACCGCAGTTCTATGGCACAACAGGAAAACACTCACTGCACAATGAAACAAGCGAGAATGGGGAGTTTTTGATAAATTTTGCCACCAGTAAAAACATGGTTATAAGCTCCACATGCTTCCCACATAAAGACATACACAAAATGACGTGGATCTCACCAGATGGAACCACAACCAATCAAATTGACCATGTGATGATAGACAAAAGGGCAGCCAGTAGTATCTCTGATGTGAGAACACGACGAGGAGCATGCTGTGGATCAGACCATCTTTTACTGCAAACCAAATTTAGGTGCAGAGTTAACAGAGAAAGAAACGAAAGACAACAAAGAACAAACAAACTAGACCTGGAAAAACTGAAGACTCAGGAATGTAGTAGTAGTAGAAGTTCGAGCAAGAAGTCACAAATGAGCTAAGGACACAAGAACTGCACTCCATAGAGAGCAAATGGAATAATATCAAAACAGCAGTGCTGACAGCAGCAGCGTCCACAGTGGGAAACAAGAAAAAGAAGAGAAGAGGAACATGGTTTGATGACGAGTGCAGGCAAGCGATAGAAGAAAGAAACGAAGCGCACAAAATGTACATAACAAGAAGAACACGGGAAAGACGAACATCATTTGAAGTCGCAAGACGGAAAGCAGACAAGATATGCAGAAACAAAAAGAGAGATTATGAAAATGGACAAATAGAAGAAATGGAACAAAATTTCAAATAAAAACGAAATAAGAGGAGCTTACGAATACCTCAAAAAGATAAAAAGTGGATATAAACCTCAAACAAGCCTATGCAAAGATGAAAGTGGGCAAATAATCAGTGACCAACAGAAAGTCACAGAAACCTGGAAGCATTATTTTCAGACCCTACTTGGAACACAAGTAGATATGGAAGATGAAATGGGTACAAACCATGTAGAAGAGAACGAAGTTGAAGTAGAAGCTCCAACCATAGAGGAAGTTCTCGAAGCTATTAAGACCCAGAAAAACAATAAAGCCCCAGGAGTTGACGAGATTCCAGCAGAACTGTATAAGGTAGGTGGCAACCACCTATCAAGTCATATCCACGCGCTTATCAAAGAAATATGGCAAGAAGAGAAAATACCAGACGAATGGAAGAAAAGTATAGTATGCCCAATCTATAAAAAAGGAGACAAACTCCAATGCAAAAACTACCGTGGAATTTCTCTACTATGTACAGCGTATAAAGTCCTCACGTATATTATAAACCAGCGACTCCAACCACTAGCAGAAAATATTATTGGAGAATATCAGACGGGCTTCAGACGGGGAAGATCGACAATGGATCAAATATTTACAGTCAAGCAGGTCTTGAACAAATCGTGAGAACACGACATTGATGTTCACAACGTGTTTGTAGACTTCAAACAGGCATACGATTCAGTCAAAAGGGACAGACTATACTATATATGGGCAGAATTAGCAATACCACGTAAGCTAATTAAACTCATTAAAGCCACAATGGATGAAACTCAGGCATGTGTACGAATACAAAACAACCGGACAGACTTTTTCAAAATCTCGCAGGGACTAAAGCAGGGAGATGGACTGGCACCAACATTGTTTAACCTGGCACTGGAGTATGCGGTTAGGCAAATGCAAACTGGACGAGAAAACCTACTGACCAATAAAACGGTTCAACTGGCTGCCTACGCCGATGATATTAATATTATGAGTAGAACATCAACAGGAGCACAGAAGCATACGCAGAGTTAAAAACACAAACGAAAAGGCTAGGTCTGGAAATTAACACAGAAAAAACAAAAATAATGGTACAGACGAGAAGAAATATAATCCCACAAAACATTATACATGAAGATGACATTGAAACGGTTGGAAAGTTTACATACCTGGGAGTAGAAATACATGCCGATGAAGCAGAGGATGGAGAAATACGAAAAAGGATAACGCAGGCAAACAAAGCTTATTTTGGCCTTTCCCATATATTTCGGTCTAAAAGTGTCCACCGAAATACAAAGATGAGAATCTATAAAACTTTAATTCGGCCAATAGCATGTTATGGCAGCGAAGCATGGGTCCTGAAAGAAACATCCAAAAACAAACTCGACACATTCGAAAGAAAAGTACTGAGGAGAATACTAGGACCTGTGGACCTGTTGGGCTGTAGTGCCGTAGAAGAAGAAGAATATTATGAAGCGTTTTGCAACAAATTTTTTTAATTCATAACTATTTCACTGGGAATAAGCCACAATTATAGGTTAAAATACGTTTATTGACGTTTCAATTTCCACTTCGGAAATGGTTCTCAAAATACAAACAGTAAATTGACAAGTCCATTCGACTGAGTAAACCGCCCTTGTAGTGACGTTAAGGATATACTTCTTTAATAAAATAAATTATTTTTCGCTACATCAATGTACATTATATACAGCTTTTGACACGTCACGACACGTCAAAAAATTTTTATTCTCATAAAATATGTATAACAAATATTAAATTCTATTCTATGAAAATTTGTTTACTCTTGTCTGTGTACTTATTCGCTAAACATTTTAGATGGATGCCTGCTTAACAGTTGATGATGACATAATTGATTCGACTGAAAGAAGATACAACAAACCTGCCTGGTATAACGTAGAGGGAGTTGGTGTTAACAAAGCTATTTTAGATGGCGCATTCTTAGATACTGGGATATGGTTCCTTTTAATAAAACATCTATCATCTCACAGACATTTTCAGGATATTATGAAGCAAATTTTGTTGATTTATGCTACTACAAATATAGCGCAAAGGATTGATATAACAAAAAAGAAGGTTACCGAGCTTGAGAACTTTGTTTTGACTCCTAAGGCTTATGGTTTTGTTTTGCCGGTACTACGAACAGCTTTGTTTTTGGCAAATATTGATGACAAGGACGCCCATGTGGCTACTGAAAGTATATCTAAAGACGTTGCAAATTACTTAAAGATCGAGGTAAGTTTTTGTGAGACATTGATTATTCTAAATTTTAAATAAATATAACTAACAAGCGTTTTATTGTAGAATGATTTTAATGAAGTTTTCAATCCGTTATCTAGTATCAAGGAAACTCACAACGACATTTCAGAAGGAAAATCATCTTGGTTAGCTGTACAAGCTTACAGCAGAGGAACATCCGCACAAAAGAAGCTACTGGAAGAGAATTATGGTAAAAACGATAAAGAGTCTATACAGAAATGTTACGAGTTGTTTAATGACCTACAACTAAAAGATGTTTTTCTAAATTACAAGGAAGAATTTTATAACAAAACATTTTTGAAGATTCACAAGGAAGTACCGAAAATATTACCAACGGAGTTATTTGTGGACTTTTTGAACTATTCTATGACGGAGAATTTTAGAATGTAATATTTTTATATAAAATGTAATCTACTGTAGCATAACGTTTGGCTTCTAAACCTTATAATATAAAATAATATATTTATAATATCTTAATTATTGTGTGAATTTATCAATGTCTAAATATGTCTAATATATAAAAAAATTAAATATTTAACACAACCACCTCTTTTTTTACTACTTCAATCTATAATTGAAGTCTATTATAAAATATATTGAAGTTATATCTAGTCTATAATATTAATAAGCAATTTAGTTCTAGCCTAACTTAACTAAGAGAATCTGTTAATGCCAAGTTACACTTTTTAGCGTTCTTACTTTTAATATCTTAGTTTAGTACATTACTTTAACTTGTAGAGTTAACACCGTTCCATTTCGTAATTTAGTTTAAGAGTCACTCTGTTAGATCAAGTGGTTTTGTTTGTTTAAGTCGTCTAATCACGTTAGTACTGTCTAAGTTTTTATTGCCCTTACCTCGTTTCTTTATCACCTTATGATGGTTTGTACATTTAAGACCTTATAAAGGTTATCGTTACGAACATACCAGGGAGCATCGCCTATGCCTATCCCTAAGTATTTTGTTTTGGAACCTTTTTAAGACGTTTACCTTGTTTGCTCTGGTACATCTTCATAATGAGATACCGTAAGTCCACACCGGTTTAAGGACTTAGGAGTCCGGTGCTAAATCGAAATATTGCTGTTGATGGAAGGGATATTGTGCAGACTACATCGTATAAGTACCCAGGACATGAAATTCGGTTGGGCAGAGATAACCAGTGTTGGCAGCTGGTTAGACTAGGTAGCGTTTGTTAAATTAAACTATTTACTTAAATCGGATCTCCCCATATGCCTCAAAAGGAAAATCTTTTACCAATGTGTGTTATCTGTAGGTACTCATGGTGCAAAAACATTAACACTCACAAAAAGGGTAGTGAATAAGATTAGCATAACTCAGAAAACTATGGAGCACCAGATTTTGGTGTCTCACTAAGTTACCAAATCCCAAACGAAGAAATACGTTGTAGAACAAAAGCAACAGACGTTAGCAAAAAAATCGCGTCCCTCACATGGAATTGGACAGGTCATATCCCCAGATTATCAGACAACCGATGGACAAAATGTATTGTCAAGTGGAGACAAAGAAAATAAGCAATAGAAACAGAGGACGCCCACCAACTAAATGGACTAACTACCTAAAGCGTGTTAGCAATAACTGCAAACCGCACAAGACAGAGACGGATGGGAAGAGCTGAAGTAGACCTACGTCCAGCTGTGGGCGCATACAGGTTTATAATAATGATGATATACTTATAAGGTTTAATATAGGACTCAATACTAATACAATAATTTAAACAAACTCCTACGTCTTTCATCGAAGATAAACATGGGAACCCGTTACTGAACATAGAAGATCAAATAGGTAGATGGAGAGAATACGTGGAAGAGATGTTTCAAGACCGATAGAGGACGAACATTTACATGCAGGAGGCATCGGCTGGACCTTATATCACAAAGCAGGAAATTATCAAAGCGGCAAATCAGTTAAAGAATGAAAAAGCTGTTGGGGAAGATAATATCCCAACTGAAATAATAAAGATATTACTAGACGAACACATCGAAGTAATGGAAGATATATTTAACAAAATATACGAAACAGACATAATACCAAATGATTGGCTGACATCGGTGTTTATACCACTACCAAAGAAGAGAAACTCTAAGAAATGTGAAGACCATAGGATTATTAGCCTGATGAATCATATGTTGAAGCTTTTCCTACGAGTAATACACAATAGAGTATACAATAAACTAGACGAACACACTGGTCAAACTCAGTTTGGTTTTAAGAATGGGTTCGGAACAAGAGAAGCACTTTTTTTAATACGTGTGCTAGTTGAAAGATGTAGAGATGTCGATTCTGATGTATACTTGTGTTTTATAGACTTTCAGAAGGCGTTTGACCTGGTGAAACATGATAAACTAATAGATATTTTAAGGTCATGTAATATCGACGATAAAGACTTTTCAAACCTCTACCAAGAACAAAAGGCTAAAATCAGAATAAAAAGCGAAACATCTGGAAAAATCAATATAGAGAAGGAAGTAAGAGATGTGTCCTATGCTCCTATCACCTTTGCTGTTTAATGTTTACTCTGAGAAGATATTTCAGAAAGCTTTGGAAGGCACCTCGGATGGTATAATTATAAACGGGCAATTTATAAATAACCTGCGATATGCTGATGACACTGTCATACTAACAGATAATGCTGAAGCCCTGCAACACTTAATGAACCGAGTAACGACATGAAAGTGAATACAAAGAAGACAAAAACGATGGTCATCAGCAAGCACCAAAACAGAAGGGTGAAGGTCAATGTCGACGGAACAGATCTGGAAAGAGTAACAAGAATAACCTACCTTGGAAGTAATCTTGATGAAACTTGGGACCACTCACTAAAGATAAGAATACGCCTGGAAAAGGCATGTACAATGTTTTACAAAATGCAAAAAGTTCTATGCAACCGCCAGCTGGGCATCTCATTGAGAACTAGAATACTTAAGTGCTATGTTTTCTCCACCTTGCTCTATGGTGTTGAAGCCTGGACAATGACAGAAGCAACACAAAAAAGAATCCAAGCATTCGAACTCTGGTGTTACCGTAAAATGCTCAGAATATCCTACATGAGCCATACGACAAATGCGGAAGTCTTGCGGAGGATGAATAAGGAAAGAGAGCTTATGCTTATAATAAAAGAACGGAAAACACAATATTTTGGTCACATCATAAGAAATCAGAAGTATGAGCTGCTCCAACTTATAATCGAAGGTAAAGTTAATAGCAAAAGCGGACCAGGAAGAAGACGCAACTCTTGGCTTAAAAATCTACGGAATTGGCGAACATGACCTCCATAGAACTATTCAGAGCTGCTACAAATAAGATTAAATGGGCAAATGTAATGGCCAACGTCCTTAAGGATAAGGCACTGTAAGAAGAAGATAAGACTTAATAACTAATACCGAATCCGACTTGCTTTTCTTAACATGTGTTTTTTATCGTAATTTAGCGTCCAGTGTCATGTATTTAGCTGTATATAGCTGTCATCCTCAGGTATTTAGCTGTATTAAAATCTATATATGTTGATTTTAGTTTATTTAATTTATTGCGGCATTTGCTTGTCCACTTCTTCTTCTTTTTCTTAGGGTGCCTGTCCGTTCCGAACGTTGGCGATCATTCTGGATATGATGATTTTGTTGGTTGCCATACAAAATAGCTGTTTTGAGGTCTTTCTATACCATGCTCTTAGGTTAGCAAGCCAGGATATTCTTCTTCGTCAAGGTGCTCTTTTTCCTTCAATTTTACTCTGCAAAATGCATTGGAGTAGCTCGTATTTGCCTTGATTTCTCGTTATATGTCCCAAGTACTCCAGCTTACGGCTCTTCACAATGTTGACCAAATTCGCGGTTGTGTTCATCCTCCGCAGTACTTCTTCATTGGTGACTTTGTCTGTCCATGGTATCTTCAGGATTCTTCTGTATACCCATATTTCAAATGCCTGAAGTTTTGATAGAGTTTCCGCCTTCAATGTCCACGTTTCTATTCCATACAGAAGCACTGAGTACACGTAATATTTGAGGAGCCTTGTTTTTGTTTTCAGGGTGAGATCATATCTTTTGAACATAGCCAAGAATGCACTTTTGGCCTTTCCAATGCGACATTTAATCTCTTGGGTATTGTCCCACGACTCATTGATTATAGTTCTCAAGTAATTGTATTGTGAGACACGTTCAATTCTCATTTGGTTCACATACAGATTTGCTCCAGTTATGTTTTGCTTGCTGATGATCATTAGCTTTGTTTTGCTGGTGTTTATATCCAGTCCATAGGTTCTACTTGTTTCTGTTATTTTGTTCATTAAGTTTTGCAGCCCTTCTATGGTATTGAAAAACGCGATTGTATCATCTGCATACCGCAGGTTATTAAGCTTGACTCCATTTATTGAGATGCCTTCATAAATATCTTTTAGGGCCTTTTCAAAAATGTGCTCCGAGTACAGATTAATTATCAGTGGTGAAATTAGGCACCCCTGTCTCACTCCTCTTAAGATTTTGACCTGTTCTGTATAATCTCCATCTATTCGGAGTACCTCTGATTGATTCCAATACAGATTAGCTATAATTTTTAAGTTTCTTCCATTAATCCCTGTTCTTTTTAGCACTTCCATCATTTGTTCATGCCTGACTCTATCGAAGGCCTTCTTGTAGTCAATCAGGCATACAAAAAAATTACAGCTGACATCTCTACATTTCTGAAACAAGATCTGCACGCTAAATAAAGCTTTCCTCGTACCAACGGCGTTCACAAATCCAAACTGATTGGGCGCAATTTGTTCCTCGCATTTCCGGTAAATTCTTTTGTGGATGACCTTTAAAAACAGCTTTAGCAGATGGCTAATTAGGCTTGTTGTCCTATAATCTTCACAAACTTTGGCTCCTGGTTTTTTGGGCAATGTTACGAACTCCGATTTGAGCCACTCTACTGGTATTTTTCCTGCCTTGTATATTTCATTAAATATATCAGTTATTATTTTATTTGTTCTGTATCTAATAGCTTTAGCATTTCTGCAGGAACTCCATCAAGTCCCGGTGTGTGTCCACTTCTCCACTTTGGCAATTACATTCTGCAACTAATCTGTTGACTCAAGTACCTTGTCATCAACAGCCATGGTTGCCGTATCATCTGCAAACGTAACTACAACATTTTGTTTTAAAACTGGTAGGTCTTTAGTGTACAGGGGATATAGGACGGGTCCCAGTATACTTCTTTGGAGTACTCCTGCATTATTTTTCTTTAATTCAGAATACGAAACCTGCTTAATCCTGAAGTATCTCTGTGTCAAATATAATAATTAAGATCTTAAAATATTAAACGGGAAAGGTCATTTTTATCTTATGTTCCAATTCGTCGTACCAGACCTTGTCGAAGGCCTGTGCTATAACCAAAAATAATGCTTAACAAAGTTTTTTTTTAAAGCACCTTTCGAACGTCAATAGAGAAAGCCTATGAATATCACTTGAACTTATACATTAACTTCGTTGATTATGAATAGGCATTCGACTCTATAGAACTTTGGGCAATAGTGAGAGCTGTAAACAACCGCAGGATAGATTCCCCATACAGAACGCTTATACATAATATTTACAAGAAAGCTACAATGAAAATACAAATAGATAGTAGAAAATACGAAAACCAAAATTATACCAATTAACAGAGGAGTTCACTAAGGAGATGTTATCTCACCAAAGCTTTTCACACTTGCACTAAAAAATGTATTCAAAGACATTAACTGGAATAAAGGAATAAATGTTAATTGAAGAAAACTGTGTCATTTAAGATACGCTGATGACATCGTAATATTCGCTATGTTTCGAAGAACCATACCAGAACTAAACCATAATGACGCAACTATTTCAAGCTACGGAAAGAGTACGTTTTAAGATAAAATTGAAAAAACAGAAATAATGACAAATACTCCGAACAACAAAGAACTAACGTTGAACGATTTGGAAACAGTAAGTAAATACATCTGCCTGGAACAGATAATAAAAGCTAACAAAGAAAATCAAACTGCCAAAATTACCAGAAAAATAAGGTTAGCGTGGACAGGATTTAGAAAACTGAGTTGGATCTTGAAAAGTACTAAAATAGAATAATAAAATAGAGAATCATCCCTCCAGATACTGACAGAGAATGTAGCGTAGAATCTTTAAGTAATTTTAAACTGTTTGTCCTCGTTTTAGTGTAGTGTTTTGTACAATTTTATGTCACTATTATTGTTTCCACATTCTACGCTTGCCGGATAGTTTACATTTTGACGAAATGCCCCTGAAGATGCTATTTTAAGCGAAAGTACTTGGGCTAGATTTAATTAACTTGTGGCATCGTATACGACAAATCGCTCAGATTTCACAACTTTCACAAATTATTTGCTCGTACCCTCTTGCCTGTGTGATCGTTGTCACTAAAGTAAAGGGTACTAAACATATAACCGATGTATGTACAGAAGCGCGTGAGTACACAGCGATTACATTTTTCACCGGTCATTGGTGACGCCACGTTGTTGGTTTAGGATTAATTATAAGAGATGTTATTTGATAGACGGAATGTTAACTACATAATGGTCCAGAATCAGACTATTCCTATAAGAGAAGGTGATACATTTTCTTCTTGAGTAGCTTTCTTTCCATATCCACAAGGAAAATAAATTCCTGCAGCTGGCTGTATACCATTTATTACAAAAAGAGTACAGTCTTACAGTTACAGTAACTCTAACCGTTATCAGCTGAAGTCCGTTTGAAGAGGTCTACCCTCCAGACGATGGTACTCACGTAAGGCATGAGTGTATGTTACCTAAAGTAAAATATAATAAAATAACAAACATCTTTAATTTTTAACAACAATATGTACAATCTTTGGTAACTTTATTTACTTTAAAGAGTTTTTACCCTAGTATTTTGGTGGCTCAGGAATGCTAACCTGCTGTTAACCTGATGATGGAATTATTATTCCGAAAACGTTTGTTATTTTAAAAAATTAAACCTCTTTTTCTTTCTTTCAATGTTTCCTTGTATTCAGTCATTCCTCCCATCCCTAGCTCCAATATGCTATTTGCACTTACTCTGCCTACATTCATGTATAGTTTGTTTCTGTACTGATTTAATCTTGTGCTCTTGAATATGCAGTGCTCGATTGTCAGTAATATTAGTTTGTCGATTGTCAGTTTAATTGCCATCCGTAGTCTATACTATTATTTCTACATAGGCCGTGAAGAAATCGTGCCCTTTTCGGAGCTGGGTAAAAAAGTAGTTTGTATCCTTGATATCATTCATTTTTTGATGTTTGGTATAAATACCTAGGTCCAGGCCTTCCAATACTTATTTTTTCATTTTTGCTTTTACTTCATTATGCTCTTTTTTCAGCTTTTATCTGCTCTTGCTTATTCTTATTGTAGATTTTCGTTCTTTCCTTTATCAGCAGGATAACTGGTAACACACCCGCTGATGTCTTATATGCGCGTGCTACTCCGAAGAATGAAGAAACCTTCCTTAAGGGTTTTCTAACGTTATTCTGTATTTCTAGAGATTACTTCTTTTAGCAGTCGTCCAAAGGATAACACGCAACAAGAAGTTGCGTCCATCAGAATATCATTTATTTTAATTATCAACGAAAGCTTATCTTGAATTATTCTTTTTTAATGTTATGTACTTTAATAACGAAAAATCTTTACTTAAAATTAATAGGTGCCCTAATTTAGAAGCAATAAAGCAATTAAAATGTTAAAAAATAAAAAATAATAGTAATTAATGTTGCTTGTCTGTCAATTTTATTGATTGTATAAATGTAATTATATTATTGCAATTCTTATTTATTAACATTAGTATAAGATGATCTTTACATCAAAACTTATTCAACAATTAAAACCAATATGTTAAAAGGTTTACTATTTAGGCCAGCTAAACGGACTGTCGGCATTTATTATTTTAGTTCACGATCTACACAAATTGAAGTCAAAGATAAAAATCCGTAAGTATATAAGAACTTTTAAGGTGTAATATGCTGTTTAAAATTTATTATATCTTAGGGATAAATTCATTTATAAATATATCTCAATTCTATTTTAGGGTCTCTTATTTATCTGATTACTCTTAAAACAATGAGATCATAATATAAATGACGGTTGCGTTTCGATTTAATTTGAGGCTCTTATTATTCTCATACACGTGTTTCTGGGTCTACTCGTCATCCGAGAGAGTTTGTAAGAAGACTCAAACCAAATCAAAACACACCGACTACTAAGGCAATTAAAGGAACATAATTACCAGAGTATGCTACTAGAGACATCTAGTGAGGAAATATGAAGTAAAATATCGAGAGCAATTAAAGTAAACTGTATACTCAAGCTTAATCAAGCCATTCAGAGCGATGCTGAGAATATTTATATTCCACTATGCATCAACAATTTACCAATATAAATTACTATCATTTTTGTAATCATTGCGTGGAGTAAGGACAAAAACAAAATAAATGACGGTTGCGTTTCGATTTAATTTGAGTCTCTTACCATTCTCTTACACGTGTTTCTGGGTCCACCCTTCATCAGAGAGAGTTTCTACGAAGACTCAAACCAAATCAAAACGCACCGACTACTAATACAATTATAGGAAAATAGTTACCAGAGTATGCTACTAGAGACCTCTAGTGAGGAAAGATGAAGTTAGATATCTAATAAAATTATAAATAATAGTTAAAAAGTTAAATATTATGAAAGCATAATAATTTTTGTATTTAAATTAAGTTAAAAAGAAGAAAAAGAAGAAAAAGAAACATCTAGACACCGCATACAATCAGTCGCCAGAGAATGACATTAAAGTAATATAAAGAACATGAATGCCAACTTATAAAAATAAAAGCCGAATACTAGACTTCATTGCTAGCAAATGAATGCCCATAAGCTGAGCCTTCTACTCTAAATAAGACATCCACAAGAGCATAAAGCTCTTACCGAATGGTGAAATAACCAACCAGATAAATAAGCGACCTCGAGCGATATAGACTTGTTTATTCAAATTCATTAAAATAATTGATTCACCGTTAAAGTCCCCTTTCGAGCATATTAAGCAAGGGAACTCATTTTACGTAGTTTAAATTACTTAAAAGAAGACTTTTGCTGATGTTACTTCTACCTCGTGGTCATCGCTATAACGTTTTTGTTTAGCGACCAAATCTCACAAATACTTCTCGACATTATCTTCTTCCCCTCAGATTCTTCGTCATCAAAAGGTTGTTCTGTATCACTTTCTTCTACCTCCAGAAACTAAAGTAGATAAACTGGTTTCCTTTAATAGCTCATTTTTCTAGAAATAATATATTTGATAAGCAAAACATATATCAGGACTAGTTTATTATATAATCATTCATATTAATAAAGTTCTTCGTCTTAGGTGCCTGTCTGTTCCAAACGTTGGCGGTCATACTGGCTATGATGACTTTGTTGGTTGCTATACAGAAAAGCTTTGTTGAGGTCTTTCTGTACGATGCTCTCCAATTGGAAAGTCAGGATATTCTTCCTTGTCCCGGGGCCCGTTTTTCTTTAATTATACTTAGAACGACAGTCACTTAAGTGACACTAGTGGTGGAGCCAAGTATAATGGACACTACTTGATTTAATATCTCATGAAATACTAAAAGAAATGAAGCTGCTAAGAGCCAGAAGTTCACTGTTTAAACCACACTCTGTTGAAATTATTGAATACGCTGTTGAATCGAAAAGATCACCACCTTCAGCTTTTAGCCAAGATATTCACAAAGATAATGAAGCTTAATTAACTTGTAAAATGGCATAGTACAATTCAAACACAATACACAATAACTGGCTACCTGGCTAACTGGCTACAACAAAACTGGTTTATATCGGTATGTCATAATAAAATCCGATATCTAATTCACCCTAAGGTCAATTTGTTAAAACAAAAGCTTAAATTCTGTTCATATAAATTTTTGATATGTTTCGTATTGATATTTTTATTAAAATTTTTACGTTTTAGATACAAAACTCAGGTGAAACCAATTGATTTGTCATTTGAAACGAAAAAGTTATATGAGACCTTTTCCGATGTCCACGATGACATTCTAAACCAACAGCTTGTTTATTACAAGCAATATCCGGATTTGAGGCAAACATATTCCAAACTTTTACATTATACTATGCATTTGGAACCGCGATATATTGGAAGGGGTATATTTTCAATTTATGCCTATAAGTTGTTAGAAAAACCGGAGCTTTTTACAGAGGAAAACTTGAAGAAGGCATGTGTAATTGCATGGTGCCATAAGCTGGTAGGACACTTTACATCTTAATTTTTTATTTATTAGATATAAAAAAAAAGATGTTAAGCTTCTTCTTTTTTGTACACCTACTTTTTATAGATCCATTAAAAAAATTGTACGTAATCCTTTTAAGCATGGCACCAAAAACAATATACTCCATGTATATACGTTTTATTAATTGGTAAAAAGTAACAAACATTTTTTAAGTTACTTCAATATTAAGAAATTTAAAAATCTAATGTTGCAGATGTGCAACATCATGCACTGGGTTATTACGTCTTTGTCAAAGCTTAGTATGGAACTTTTTAAAGTAGTTATTTTTTTTTATTGAAACACAAATTCAAACTTCATTTTTCAAACACGCCTGCACGTAAATCAAGGTACCGGGCTAAGGCCAGCGATAAAGGAAGATCAGATTCGATAAGCATAAGCATTAAGAAAAATAAAGAATAACAAAGCCCCAGGAGAACACATAATTGTAATAGAAGCTATCGTAAATGGAGGAGTTAGGCTATTTAATAAATTAAGGAAGCTGTTTAATTCATGTTTGCAGCATGTAACGATATATTTTGCTTACCTCAGGATAAGAACATGGAGGAGAAGATTGGGCAAACAAAATAATCGGAACTAGTGCGTACGGCACTCAGAGGGTTGTTGGAGAGCTGGGTCGTGGATAAGTTGAAATCAATTTGGGTCGGATTGGGGTATCTACTAAATGAAAACAAAGAGATACTTACATAAATCTCCTGGGTCAAAAACAAACAAGATATGGCAGACAAATTTACCTCTAGCTATTTATATTTGGACGCCGCTTTGAAGAAAACTTCCTGCTGGAAGAAAAAAATTCTTCTTCCCTACAATCAAAAATACATACAAGGTTTAGGAGACAGAGAAACAAATCAAACGTTTATTTTTGTCTTAAACAAACAGTTTTCAAAAATACAGATTACACAAGAGCATACTATATAACAAATTAACAAAAACTTACGTGTTATTTGTTTACAAAAGAGATTGCTACAAAAATTCTTGAAATGGTTCCTAGGTTATAATATTGCCAAATTAGATTATCAAAAAACTTGGATGGATATCCTTTTTATGAAAATATTGTAGAATTTAACCTTATATATGAAATATCTTTTATATATAATAATAACATTAAAATCGTTTTACAACAACAATAAATTTAAGCAAATGTCATATGTCAACATAACATTTTAAATCAGAATAAAATATACATTTTTTAGCTACGATTCATAACATAACATAAAACTTTAATTATTACAAATTCTTTTATTTTAATGAAAGCGATTATTAAAAATGTATATTTTACTTTAAAAAATTAATATATTAATTGTTACCTTATTTTTCACATATTTCGCCACTTAACTTTTTAAAAGAAAAAACTTTCTACATCTCTGGGGAAGCTACTTGGACAAATTCTCAAACTGGAAAACAGGAAACCATTTCCATACTCAGGAAAGATGATCAAATCAGGTTTGGTGGGGTAACAAAGCAGACGACAAGGACATCCTATACAATACTTTTCAAAAGTTTTCGGTATCTATACAAATCTTTAATGACTACTCTGTCAAAACTGCTATTGCAAAGAGTATCATCACTTTGACTGGTCTTAAGACATCACAAAAAAAAAACAATTGAATCGACTTTTTGATTCAAAATTGCCCCAACATTATACATCTTTCGGTTGAACTGGTTTTACTTTTAGTCCGCAAAAACGTCTACCTCGTTTCAAATATTTTCTCCGACCCCTCAGTAAACGCAATTTAAATTTCCCTTCCTTTTGCCGCAGCTAGTTTTTGATCTACAAAATCTAAACAAACAATATTACCCCTCTCTCGTTCTTAACAACTACCATAAAACATAGTTATTTGTGGGCTCATGTAAACAAATCGTTTTTAACTACAAAAAACATCTTGAAATATATACTTTGTATACTTTATATATACTATACATTAAATATGTATATTTAGATAGGATTACTAGTATGTTCTCCTTTGTAAAAGTTATAAAGGATTCCTAAACTCAAATCTGGTGCAAAATAACGTCTATGTTCACTTTTGTGCCTCGTATAATGTGAACCTCGTATTTTGTCGTCACCTGTTTTATTTGTTGATGTACTTTTTTCTCCTGGAGTGTAATTCCAGTTTGTGATCTTTTTGGAAAAGTCTTTCTACTCTACTATTAGAAACTACAAGGTTTTTAGAAAAAAATGCTTATTTAATTTCAGTGCCATTTAAATCCAGCAAATAGTATTCTCTTGACATCTTCCGTCTCAACTCAACTGACTTGGTGTAGGTTCGAGATTAATGTGAAACTTTGATACGGGAACAAAAAAAAAGAATTTTGTAAGTCATAATTGCCTATTTCGTAAAATATCGTATAACATAGCGCATCTCCAAGCGCAAAGAGGGGATACAATTAAAAAAGGGGACTGCACTACACAGTCTAATTTCCTCCTTAACACAAACATCTATTCACTGGAAGGTTACATTGTGTGATACGTACGCTTGATTAGCAGTTAAAACCGATCTATCCTACAAAGAGGATGGTTAGCCCACACTTACAATCTTTTTCGTATTTATGTATTAAACAATTTTGGTCTTTTCCACAACTTCGTGGGTTAGCCCATTCGTATTTTCAAATTTTTGTTATTTTCTATAATGCAAAATGACCTTACTGGAGAGATTTATGTTATAATATACGCAAATTTTGGTTAGACCGGCTTTGCTTGAAAACTTTAGGTCATTAAAAGTGATTGCAATCTATAACTCATTTATTAACAAAATATTGGTTAGCCGACTGTTGCTCTCATAGCCTCAAATAGCCCAGTCGTCAGAGAGTTGGCCCCAAAAAAACATACAAATAAGCTGAATTTTGCTGATAATATTAATTGTATGACACTAAAAAATATGAAAAAAGTTTACCACATATACCCCTAAAACACGCCTACCCGGGGGGTAAAAAAGCAAAAAAAAATCGATTTAAAAAGAGTTTACGCCACAGAAAAAAATATTTCAAATAAAAAATGTAGCTTAAATCATTTTAAATAAAAGTGTTTATTATCACTTTTGTGTAGAATGAACTGTTCTGTCAGAAAGAACGCTTAAAGCGACTGTAAGTGAATGTCAGTTACACACGCGAAATCAATGTTCAATAAAATTTGTATCAGCTCGACGGTGAAAATTCTACATCTTTTGATGCAAGTGTCCTATCGACAAAAGATGCAATTAAGAGCCTTTTAGAGTAAAAAGTGGATCTGTCGTATGCAGTTTCCGTATTTTGTCGAGAATAAACTCAGTTTTTAATAAATAAACAAGGCGCGACTTTTGTCATTTTTTACAATTTTCGTGAGACCAATAAAATTAATCATTTTCATTAACCAGTCGTATAATCATGAATTTTAATTCCTTCTATGGCAGATAGTACAATAGCTTGGTCTTTTGCCGGATATTTGAATGAAGTAAATATGTTTGAGTATGTAGACGGTGTGGTGTTTTTTGAAGGATTATTTTCTTTTGGATTCATTTTTGGTTAATAATTTTTGTCTTTAAATTTATTTATCATAGTCAATTTTTTACCCGTGCCAATCCGGCTCTGTATTATCAGCGGATTTTTAAATAAAACCCGCTCTGAAACCTGTCGGAACAGCCTTTGTGATAATTTTGTTGACTTTCAGAATATGTTGTATTATGTATTATTATATATACAAGCGAGGTTCCTACAGCCTCTGCCGTTTCTCGCATTTCGACCGCCATCGTTTTCTGTCCATCCATTCGTCTTTTCTGATGGCTCTATCTCTCATTATGTGCCGTACATTTTCTTCCCAGGCAACTGAAGGCCTTCCCCTTCTTCTTTTTTGTTGTGGTATGTAATTTAAAGCTTTCTTTGGCCATCTATCTTCATTCATTCGTTTCACGTGACCATACCACACTAGTTGTCTCGTTTCAATTCTATCTACACTGGAATATACAGTATTTGTCCTCCTTCTAATATCTTCATTCTTGATGTGATCTTTTTTGGATATACCACACGCTCTCCTTAGAAAATCCATTTCTACTACTTCTATTCTTTTTCTATCCTTCTGCGTTATCTGCCAAACCTCTGCCCCATAAGTCATAATAGGCTCTACCAAGGTTCGATAGATTGTCAACTTCGTTTCTTGTCTAATATCTTTAGACCAAAGTAGAGAGTTTAGAATGTTTACCACTTTTTTTTCCTGCTGTGTTCTGTTTTCGATGTCTCTTTTGGTAGTGCCTTCTTTAGATATTATAGATCCGAGATATTTATATTCATTGCATGTTTTTGTGTTTCTAATTTCTAACTCTGGATCTTCTTCACCATCTCCTATTTTAAGATACTCTGTCTTTGCCATATTTATATTGAGGCCCCATTTTTCATATTCTTTCTTTAGTTTTCTAAACATGTAGTCCATGTCTTCCTCGTCATTCGCTACGACTACCTGATCATCTGCGAAAAATAAAGCTGTTAGACATTCACTACCGCCTATGTCTATTCCCATTCCGGATACTTGTTTTCTCCACTGCTCTAGCGATGATTGAATATATATTTTAAACAGGGTCGGAGACAGACAACATCCTTGTTTAAGCCCCTTGGTTATTGGAAATGATTCAGATATAAAGTTTCCTTCTTTAACGACACTTCTTGCATTTTTGTATATATTTGCGATAGCATCCACATACTCTCTACTGAGACCTACTTTCGTCAATGTATAAAATAGTTTTTTCAAAGGTACCGTATCATATGCCTTCTCTAAATCTACAAATGATAGGTGGGTAGATAGATTCCTTACCTTCCGTTTTTCGATTACCTGCTGCAGAACGAATATATTATCAATGCACGATCTTTCTGCCGAAATCCATTTTGTTCCTCTATGTCTTCATATTCTGATTTAATTCGTTTTTTTATTATTCGACCGTACAACCTCCCAACTGAGCTAGTAACAGTTATTCCTCTATAATTAGAGCAATTGCGTTTATCCCCTTTTTTGTATATTGAGCTGATGTATCCAACATTCCAATCATCAGGGATATTTTGTCCTTTTAAGCATTATTAAATAGTTTAACCATCATCTCGTGTAACATTTTTGGTCCATACTTTACCAACTCAATTGGGATGTCTCCAGGTCCTGCTGCTTTACCGTTTTTCGATCTTTTTAAGGCATCGCTTAACTCTCCGGTTGTTATCTCAATTATTTGTGTATGTTCAGATATTTCTTCCATTTCGATATCTTGGAATTTACGTCCATCCTCTGTCAATAAGACCTCATAATGCTGTTTCCACTGTTTCAGATCTATTTCTTTTAAGTTATATTTTTCCTTTCCTTCCCTCCGGAGCAGTTTTCTTCTTGTTTACTAACGTTTGCATATTCTCCGACCACCATTCTTGATTTTTTGTTTCATGTTTGTCTTTATACCCCAAAGCTTCACTTGCAGCCTCATGAATGTACTTTTTAAGTTGTTGGTATAATTCTTCCGCTGTTATATTTTCTCGATCCACATTTTGTAATTTTGTGGCCAGTCGTAATTTGTAAAGAAATTTTGTTGAATCTTCTTTTAAGCTTTCTAGGTTATATTTAGGAGATGTTACTTTTTGTCCCTTTTCTATATTCTGTACCTGAGTGTTATTGTTTTTGCGATAGTTAACTATCACATTGGCCATAAGTAAATGATGGTCGGATCCACGTTCTGATCCACGGTATACCCTTACGTCAGTTGTTTTCAGCTGGGAAGTTTGAAGTTGGATTACAAAGTCGATTATCGAGCGCAGATTCCTAGTAGTTTGTATCCATGTAAATTTGTAGATGTCTCTATGTTAAAAAAATCCATTCATAATTTTGAGAGACATTATTTCACAAAAATCTCTAAGACGCATTCCGTTGTCATTGGTTATTTGTTCTCCATATCTTCCTACGACTCTGCTATTTTCTTCTTTCCCTACTCTGCCGTTTAAATCTCCTAGTATAAAGATTTCACAGTTTTCTTTAACTTCAGAGAGTATTTCATTCATATTGTCGTAGAAATCGTCTTTACTTTCTGGATTTGCATCTTCGTTTGGGGCATATACTTCGACAATTACGATATTGTGCCCATTCTTTTTCATTTCCAGTATTAGTAGTTGTTCATTTACTTCAGTCCACGATTTAATGTTGTTTTTAAGATTTTTTCGAATGGCAATAGAGACTCCCCTCTTAGCTCTGTTATCTTTACTCACTCCGCTGTAGATACGTATATATTCTCCTATTTCTTCATTTCCTTTTCCCTTTTTCTTGGTTTCTGTGAGAACACATATATCTATTTTGCTTTCCGCTAATTCTTTGAATACTTCTGATTGTTTGGTTCTCAGTCCTTGTATATTCCATGTAGCCAATATCATTTTCCTTTTTCGTTGCATTAGTCGTCTTTGTGTTGATTCATCCTTTGTATTCCGAGGCTTTTGGTCGAAATTTTTAGCATTAATTTCTTTTGACAAGGGACGAGTTGCTAGCCCATCGCCTCAACCCTCCTCCTTTATCCGGGCTTGGGACCGGCATCGGCATTTACTGAGCTACTCAATTCACCCAGTACTTACAGAAGGCGGAGTTATTATGTATTATTAAGAATATTAATTTTACTCACTGCAATTGCAGACCAATCGATGAAAAGCACTGTAGATTTTTGTAGTAAACATTTTAACTATTTTTGATCACTTTAATCTATTAGATTTAAACGATATAATCGGAGATAACCTAAATGTGGTTTGTTTAACCAAGGTCAGATCCCTATTCCACTAAAATTTTATGCTATAAGTTTTAAAGGTTAGGATCTAATTATCGAAAATTTATAGTTGCCAGTCAATAGCGTTTTTACCCCCCTACGAGGGGGTTTTAGAAGAAAGCCGTAGGTAAATCTAGTAATCTTTTTTAAGGTCCCAAAATGATTATTCTCAGTAAAATTCAGCTCGTTTGTATGATTTTTAGAGGTTCTAAAACTTTAAAAAATACCAAAATAGTATTATTTTTTTTTAGATGGATGCAACTATAATAGTTGAAGATGATATAGTTGACGTTACAGAACTAAGATACAATAAACCAGCGTGGTACAAAGTAGAAGATGTTGGAGAGCACAAAGCTATCTTGGATGCCGCGTTTTTATCATCCTCAATGTGGTTTCTTTTATTAAAACATTTATCCACTCACAAGTACTTTCCAAATATCATGAAACAAATTTTGACCATTTTCTCCGTCTGTAACGTCTCTGAACGGATCGATATAACCCAGCACAGAATTGAAGACCTCGAAAAACATACATATTCTGCTAAAGGAGTTGCATTAGCTATGCCAGTTCTTCGAAAAGCTTTATATTTAGCTAATATTGATGTAGATGCACACAAAGCTACTGAAGAATTCTCTATAGACTTAGCATATTTTCTCAAATTTGAGGTAAGGATATTTACAGCGGTGTTAGTTTTATTGGTTAATTTATATAAATATATTTTTAAGAATTAAGTCTATTTAAACATACAATCATTAGCTTTTACCAAAATTGCTACCAGTTGCTTATTTATAATATAAATTTAAATAATAGTCTCTCTCTCTCTCTCTCTCTCTCTCTCTCTCTCTCTCTCCCTCTCTCTCTGAAATTTGATAATTCTCTACCTGAAATTTGATCGATCCATTTTGTTGGGGATATTCCTCGTGAACGTCAGGCTTCTACCTTTCCTGCATTTGCTAATGCTCATGGACATTGTTCTTTTGCTTAATAAAATGTAAATATCTTTACCTTTGTTTTTTCAGTAACAGCCCAAAAAATCTCTATATCAAAAGAGTGTACGACCCTATTACCAAAACGACCAGCATCGACCAGATTCAACTTAAAGAAGGCATACTGGTCAGATTTTTTAGTGTAATTAGATCATCCTAGTAAACTCAACGGAATTTGTTTACTACACTAATTGCAAACTCTTCTCTGTCTTTAGCTGATCTTATTAATTGTTGAAAATTCAGCCCTGTCCATTGTCAGATGTTTCTTAGGCACGATAGCTTTTTTTTTGATTCATCTTTTGATATTTTTAAAAGATTTTGTTGCCTATTCTATCCTCGATCTTATCTATAGATCCGAATTTGGGCTGCTGTCGATCCAATATCCCTGATACTTAAAGTTGATGACCTTTTCTAAAATGTGCCCATTTATTGTGCAAGGTTAAGGTAAAATTTTTGGTTTTTTTATATTGACATCATTTTTGGGATTTTTAATGTTTATTTTCGTACAAAATTGTTCATAGATCGAGTTGGTCCTATCGATTATAGTCCATTTCCATCATATTAATAGCACATTATATATGCAAATCCCTAAACTGTTGATACAAATCAATGAAAAATAGATATTTGTCAACAAGTTTACAGAAGTATATAGGAAAACAATTTTCAATTGAGTATGACCACCAATTATAAAGGTTGAAGCAGAATAGGATACAATAGTTTTGAGGGTTACTAATCCCTAAATAAAGTTGCCAGTGTCGAAGTGATAAAGATTAAAAGGTACTAATGAATTTGCAAGAAATGTAAGATGTTTATTTTATTGGTTATATATAAAATAATTTGTAGCCGTAACAGGGGCCGATTTGTAAAAAAATGAATAATATTTTAATCAAATTTCATTCCAGATTCACTGCTTTCTTCAGAATCTAAGGAATCTTTAACTCCAATGTTAATTATTACCGGTTCCAGCATTGCATCAGTCATATTATCCAAATTCCACATTTTATTTTCTTCCTTGTGAGCATGGCTAACAGCATTTTTCCAATTTTCTGAAGTTACTTTTGATAAGGAATGTTCTAATAATTGTTGTAAGTCTTCTAATTTAAAAGTTTTGTTGTTGCGTCCGACTTCACCATTTACTTGACACCATATGTTTTCTATCGGATTCAGATCACAGTGCTATGGGGAGTAAACGTAAAATAATTACATCACGGTTTAATGCCATTTCATCAATTATATATTTTTTATAAGCTACTTTATGTTGCCTTACAATAGGTAATAATTCCTTTTTTGTCGAATTCTCTTTGTACTCAATTGCGTGTTTATCCAACCATTCGATTATCTCTCCTTTTTTCCATGCCGTTATTGGCAATTTTTCTGCTAGTCTTGAATGGAAACTAGCATTATCCATGACTATGACAGAATTTTTTGGAATTAAAACCAACATTTACTTAAAATATTCTTTAAAAACGTCAGCAGTCATTTCCTCGTGGTAATCTTTGGTTGATTTTGAAGCAAAACTTAATAATCCACCATTGACAAAACCCTATTCATTTCCAATATGGGTTATTATGAGTCTGCGTCCTTTTCCAACAAGAATATTGTTTATTCCAGTAGATGATACACCTTCGATGAATGCCTGACGGGAACTTTTCACATTTGTATCAACCCATAGATATGGTACAGTATGACCTTCATTTAGCCAAGTCTTGTCCAAATAAAAAATTGTTTTCCCTTCTTCTCGGTACTTTTTACTAGTTCTTAGATAATGTCTTCTCCGACATACAATGTAATCTTTTTCAATTAAAACCGATTTTCTTCTCTTCTTTTGCCAACGAAATCCCATCTCTCTTAATAGTCCCCATAATTTCTAGTTGCTTATGTTTGGTTAATCTTCGTTTTCTCTAATTAATGTTTGGATTTTGTCCAATTTTGGAAATTCTTTGTTAAAAAAAAATGAGTGTCTTATCATGTTTTTATATATTTCTTCAATTTCCAAGGGTTTACTCCAACCACTCTTCTTGAGAGATGAAACAGTTCCTCCTTTTCTTTCTTTTAGGAATCTATAAATTGTTGCTTCTCCAACCCCTGTCATATTTGAACACATGTTAACGATTTCACGAACATTAGTTAAAGGGCGTTGATGTACAAGTGCATCGTGTACATTTAATATTATATTTTTTTCTCTTAGACTGAAGACACCTTTAAAACTACACTTAACCGGGATAAAACCTGTTGTCGACGTCATTTTTAAATGCAAATAACAAAATATCGACACCAAAGACGTAGGTAGGTAAGACATGAACAATGTACATCTACAAACTAAACGAAAGATGCAAACAATTTCTAATTTATATTAGTGGCATAAGCTGTAATGTGGCATAAAAACTACTTAAACTATCATTAGTGAAGCCTTATCAGTAATTGCAGGTAATCGTTCAAAGAAGGTATTCTTTTTGTGTCAGTCGATAACTTGTATAGAAAACAATAATCACCTTTCAATTACTGTTTAGAATAATTTAGTCCGTGAAATATTGAATTCTCTCGTTAATAACCCGTGTATAATTAACAATAATCGTGTGGAATATATACCGACGTTTTTTACGCACAAAAAATGTATAGTGAGATTAGTGGACACTTATTTTACACAAGATTTTTTAAAAGATAATACATTGTTGACGGCATCTTAAAATTATAATTTTTTTTATTTATTTCAAAACAAGTATAGGGTGACGCCTATGGTTTTTTGACCTGTTGAGAATTTGCATACATAATGTGCTATCAATATGATAGAAAAGGACTATAGTGGTTGTGGACAAATCGTAATGCGCAATCAACAGCGTATCATAGGCATATAGGATGCTGTTGATATCTACGCCATTCGCCTTGTCTCCATCCTTGGAATCTCCCAATGCCTCTATAAACAGAAACTCAAAATAAAGTTTAAAGATAAGGTATAACAAAATACATCCTTGCCTAACTACTCTCCTAATTTTCACTTCTCTGGGCGTAGAACCTACGATCCTAATTCTGGTGTTTTGGTTTTAATACGTAATAAGTAATCTGGTGTAATAAGTTTTTTAGTAGTTTTTGTTCAATGATTAGTTTCTATCTCGCGCGCACTTTCCCAAATACAGACATATGATCGGAATTGTTGACCCATATATAAGCTATTTGATTACAAATTACGCTATTTTTATTATGTTGTAACGTCCAAGTTGTAGCATTTTCAATTTCATTGATTCTTTTGAGTATATTGAAACCTCCTCGTATAAAAAAATATATTAAAAACTCCTTATATATTTTTAAAAAAATTAAACGAAGAATTTTTCCGTGTTGTTAGTTCGTATCTTTCAAAGTACCCAAAAGTGTTTCGTCGCCGAGTAATAAAACCATTTGAGAGTCGGCAATTTCTTTTCAAGTTTATGCGTCGCAAAAGGATATGTACGTCGTCTCGTGGTGTCTTGTTATGTCAGCGTTTGTATGTATGCGTTCAATTTTAATAGAATTTCGTCACTATCGTTGGAGCTGCGGTGAAAAGCGGTCAACGTTATGTCCGAATTTGACTTCAAATTCGAAATGTTCCTCGTTGTTTGTGTTTTTTCATGAAGACGATTGTTCGTTTTTTTTTATGAAGAAAATGTGTAGCAGTGTGAAGTTAATGGTTCAGTAAATGTTTGAGTGAGGAATGGAAGAATCGTCGATTTCATCCTCGTTTTGTTTCTCCCTGGTTATCATCCAAGGCTTTTGGCAGTATGAAGATAGATTTGTTCGAGATATGAAGATATGGAGATAGATAGTTGTGTTCAATACACAGAGAGTAAAGCCCTCAGTTCCAGTTATGGTTTCGGATATTTCAGTGGCGTCTAGTTCCTCAAATTCTAGTGCATTTTGTTAGTGAAAATCCAGGTAACTTTTTGATCAAATTTTAAAGTAAAGACAGACAATTTGTTTTGAAATAAATAATTGCTTTCGTTGACATTTAAAATTGTAAATTTTAGATTTCGAGTTGAGCTGTCAATTTGTGTGTTTATTTTTTTTTTCAAATTTAATGTTAACTTATGACAGCTCGTTTTTTATTACTTTTTTGGTTATTAGTTTGTTTTATTTTTAAACAAGGTTAACCTCCATATAAATTTGTAGTTTTATGTAGTATCTCCAACTCCTGGAGTTTGTAAGCGGATGACACGTAAGCTTTTGTATTTTGTATTTCTCCATTTTGTAACTGTTTGTGGTGACACATAAATAAAGGTTAAATTTTGTTGTCTTAACATTTTGTCTATTTTTTTGAGCTAACCCTTTTTTGATTTTTTTTTTAAAAAGATATGTTGTTGTTGTTGTATAATTATTTCCTAGTTACAACCAGTGGTTGTAATAGGTATAATTAACCACCTCAAGTGGCGCCCTATATTAAATTCCTTGGGGTGTTTCTTGTTTATTTTTATTTTGTTTATCCCAAGAGCCCTTTATTTCATTTTTTTTGTAGTTGCCCCATTCCAATGCCCTTATCTTTTACTTATCCATGACCCCAGCTCTCCTACGAAACCCTGAGTGCCGTTCGCATAAGTAGCGTTTATTTTGCTTGCCTTATCTCCACCCCCAATAGTTTCTTCTCCCAATTTTCTATCCCCTGTATTAATGCCCCCTGTGGTAGGCAAAATATTATCGTTACAAAGTATATGATTAGGGTAAATGTAGTTTAAAACATGTATTTGTCGCTACATGTTGTGTTGTTGGCAGAATTTGATGATTCCCTTTCCCCTGACATTCCTTACCCCAAGTACAAAGTCTCCAATCAATCCATAAACCTTTCCCCTACCCAACTTACTTAAGCGTTAAAGTCACCTAAGATTAAACTTAGGAAGGAAATGGAAAGAAAGACTTGAAGAGGCTTATGTTCAGATGTGGATGTGAATGGATAGACGAAGAAGAAGAAGAAGGCATCAGTCAGAAAATAGCACAAAGGTTTTAACAGTATTATTGTATTTGTCTTCTAAAATAACTTCATCGTGACTATAATGAACCGAATCATTATTACCAGAGTAATAAAAAGTTTTGTTCATGTTTTTAAATTTACCTGACTCGAACCGCTTACCCGTTTCGAACAGACTATCATTCCATGTTGCAAATAACCAACGATTTGTGGTTAAACTGACAACCGTCTCAAAACAAACAATTCCAAAAGGTTATATTCGGAAAACAGGAAATAGTTTTTCGTTAGTTCGTGTGGAACCACCACAATAAAAATATTTTAAAGTAGAATTCTTGTTTATTTTCAGTAAAAATAGTAAATTTCATTAAGATCCCACATGAAAATACCTCCAGGACAACATAAATTCATGTGGCTCCAATGTATGGCTCTTTCCTTTCAGACGTTTTCCCATAATTCAGTATTTTAACTTGTTACTTTAATGTTTTACTTTCTTCTTGTTCTAGTGCCAACTCCACTGATAAAGAACCATTGCAAGTTTGTCTGTTCTATTTTCTGCTTTTCTTAAAAGAGGCTATGAGCCATGTCTTTCCTATCTTTTTGGTCTCTATTAAGAATTACCAATAAATAGAAATTTTTCCTCTCAAAATCCACAGACACATCCAGATCTTTGTTTCAACGCTCTGTATGGTTTCTGTGCCCATTAAAAGTTTTTCCTAGCTTTTATTTCTTGTTTTACAGTTAGGGATTGAACTAGGATTCCGTACACATTTTTCATCTGATCATAAATGACCAATGGGTAATTTATATTATACACAAATTACTACTGTCTTTAAAATTAAGAGCTTATCCAAACGCGTTTCTTATCTAAACTAATAAAATGCACTATTCTAACATGTACACGTGCACAGCACCATGCTCTGCGTTTCGCTATTATTTAAACTAGTTCAAAAGGCTTTGTTCTCTTCAATCTTCTAGGTTGCCGAGTAGTTTCGAGGAGCTGCATTGCCTTAATTCTTGTGCCTATGAAGTCGTTACTCCTGACTTTCTGCCGTCTTCTTGATGATTTAGTTTTCATTCCTAGGTCCTTATGAATGTCACTCTTGAAGCCACATACCATGGAGCACCCAAAACGTTTATCATTATTTTGTTCTGGAATTTTAGTCTAGCACACCTCCGTAGGGTCATCCATAAGGTGCCATACTACGCGTTGGGAGAGATAACCGCTTATCTCCATACAATGATATTACAATTATTTAGATATTTATGCCAATACAAGTGACAGAAATTAGAAAAGCTATAAAAGAACTGAAAACGGTAGGTCTCTAGGACTAGGGGATATCCCAGCCGAACTAATAAAATGTGCATTACAAAAATTGTTTGAAACCGTCACTTGGTGCATAAATCAATTTATAAATGGTTCTCCCGTACCCAACGAGTGGAAAATTGCTTATATTTCGTCGATCCATAAGAAAGGAGATAAGCTTAAATGTGAAAACTATAAAGGGATATCAGTCACTAGTATATGCAGTCATGTGTATGGACGAATAATTAGAGACCGCATTGAGAAGAAACACAAAGACCAAGAGGAAGAAGAACAATTCAGTTTTCGAACAGGAAGAAGCTGTAATGATAATATCTTCTGCCTCAATTAACTAATAGAAAAAAAATTAAGCACAAATTAAGAAACCCACCTCATGTTTATTGACTTGCAGAAGGCGTACGATACAGTTCCTGTAAACACACTGTTTAACGTGTTACGACACACGAATATTAGTGTCACCTTAATAAAAGCCTTAAGAAATTTGTATGAAGGGTCAACATCACAAATAAAAACTGGAAACAGACTATCGCAAAGCTTCCTGATTAATAATGGTCTACGTCAGGGGTGTTGTGTATCACCGACCTTGTTAAAAATATATGTTACAAAAGCATTAAAAGAGTGGAAACGAAAATTCCGAGGCATGGGCGTATACCTTGGAGAGATTTGCTTATATACATTACAGTTTCCTGATGACCAGGTTGCTATAGCAACCGATAAAGATGATCTGGAGTATATGGTAAGGAAATTACAAGAAAAATAAAGACAGTGTTGACTAGAAATTAATATATAAAAAACAAAATACCTGCCAATAGGTACCGAGCTATCGAGCATCACATTAGAAAATAACGAAATTATCATGCCATCCGACCATTACACATACCTAGGAATCGTTTTTGACACAACGGGAAAAGAGGATAAAGAAATAAAGAGAAGAATAACATAATCCAGAAAAACAATAGGTTATCTAAACAGCGTACTGTGGAGTCATAAAAAATGAAAAAGAAGAAAACACAATATCTACGAATCTTATTAAAAGCAGTCGATTGTACGGAGCAGAAACTTGGCGACTAAACGAAAACAACAGAAGAAAACTGGAGGCAGTAGAAATGGACGCTTTTAGAAGATCAGTAGGATTGTCACGCAGAGAGAAAATACGTAATGATAAGATAAGACAGCGAATGGGGGTTGACGGGTATCTAATACAGGACATAGAAATAAAACAGCTGATATGGTACGGACACGTCCAGAGGATGGATAACTTAAGACTCCCAAACATAATTATGCAATGGGTACCACCAAACCGCAGAAAGAGAGGAAGACCCAAGGAGTCTTGGAGAGAGGGAGTAACAAAGCGATGAGCGCAAGACATCTTAGAGAGATGTATATATAATATTTATATATATATATATATATATATATATATATATATATATATATATATATATATATATATATATATATTTACCCTAATTTACCTTTTAGAAATATATCTGTCATATTCACGTTATGTGTAATATCCTAAAAAATAATTGCTTTTTTCTTCTTTTAGGATGATTTCAATGGAGTCTTTAATCCAATGTCTGACGAACAAAAAACTTGTACTGATATTGCCGAAGGTAGACCTTCTTGGGTGCCAGTACAAGCATACAAAATGGGAAATTTAGCTCAAAAGAAAATACTGGAAGAACATTTTGGTAAAAATAATGAAGAGTCTATCCGCAAATGTTACGAACTTTTCAAAGAGCTTCGCCTGGAACAAGTATTTGCAGACTACAAGGAAAACTTTTATAATAAAATGTATGCAAAGATACACCAGAATCTTCCCAAAATTTTGCCAGTGAAGCTCTTTTTAGACTATTTAAATTTTTGTTTGACAACGGGGTTAAGGGTATAAGGTTATTTTGTTTTGTCATAAATAAGTAGAGATTTCCAAAATGTAAGTTCTTATAAATTTTTTTAATATGCAATAAAAATTAAGGAAAAAAGATTATCTATTTAAGGCCCTATATATATATATATATATATATATATATATATATATATATATATATATATATATTGGTTCCATAGATTAGCGATTTCTTAAGTACCCCAGTACTATAGTACCTCAATAGCACAGATCTTATCAGTTTTTGAGCTACCACAATTTAAAAAACAATTAAGCTTCTGCCTGTCACATAAACCAAGATATTTAATTTTTTTCACCGTGGTTCTACTTAAACCTTCCGTGCCGCAATTTTAATATTTTAATAATTGTTACCAATATTCTTTTGCATACGCTACTGTCTATTTAGATATGTGCACCTGACTATATTTAAAATATTACCTGCTGATGTCGCATTTCCTAAAGTGTTGTATCAGTGTGATATTGACCATTGAAGTGGAAGTTGTTCAATAGCGGCATTCCGTACCGCAGCGTGGCTTGTCATGTAAATAAAATGTATTTATACAGGTTTTTAGCACTTAAATTAATTGATGTACATTTTGTCTAAAGTTCTATGCAACCGCCAGCTGGGTATATCATTGAGAACTAGAATACTTAAGTGCTATGTTTTCTTCACCTGGCTCTATGGTGTTGAAGCCTGGACAATGACAGAAGCAACACAAAAAAGAATCCAAACATTCGAACTCTGGTTGTCGCACCATTTTTTTCTTGGTCTACCAATACTTCTTCGTCCATTTGGTGACTTCTCTCGTGCTATTCGTATTATCCTCTGCCATTCTACTGATATGTTCGTTCCACTCCTGTGTCTCTACAAGAAGCATGCTCTTCTTATGTTTTCGCTTCTCTCCCTATCTCCCAATAGACTTCTCCCCAATATTCGTGGAGTATTTACATCTCTGTTGTTTCTAGCAGTCTCGTTTTAGATGTGTCAGGTCTTATCTTCGCCGTGTATGTTATAGGACTAATTGCTGCTTTATAGATTCTTGTTTTTGTGTCATGTCTTAGTTGTTTGTTCTTCCAGATTGTGTCATTAAGAGAACCCGTCGCTTTACTTGCTTGTTTATAATAAACCTTAATACCCTAAATAAACGCTTTAATTTGGAGTAAAAATGAATATGATTTTGATCGCTGTTTTATTATGTCAAGTTCTCAATGCTTATTTATATCTTTCGGACAATTCAGCAGTAGATTCTTAATAAAGAAAAGAAAGCAAATAAAATTTACTATTATTTATACGCAAGTTTAAAATGTAACATATATATTTGATTATTGATTTCTTTATTTATATTTACTTTGTTTATATTTATATTTGACTTACAGAAATACTTTCTATATTATTAATAGCAATAAAATATCTATTATAGGTAATAGATTTTGACAAGAACTATGACCTTGTAAATAACAGGTAAACTTGTGGACTGCATCGGCATGACTCATAGCTCTGTTAAAATCCATTACCACTACATCGTTATGTAGCTCTACAACCCCGTACAACTTTGTACAACTTTTTTCCAAAAGGATCGGTCTTCAATAAATCTGATTTATTTTTCTCGAGTGAAAATTTTTTTTACTTTAAAATTGTATCTTACTTATCTAAGTAATTTTACTATCATTTTTTGAATATATAATGGGATTACTATGTTGTCAACCATAAAGTATTCTTGCAAAAACAACAACAATCTACAAATTTTTAAATTAAAAAAAAATTTATAACAAATTCTAGACTTGTTTATGTTATCTCTTAATTGAATTAAATTAAAAAATATTATCATAATGCATTCCGAGTTACGTCCCTGGATTATCCAATATGTGACGACATATAGAAAGACTATATATACCAGTGTTTAATTAGATTAAGAGCTTTTTGTTTTGTAGTTGTTACCATACCTGTACGTTCTCAAAAATAAATTTTGTTACGAAAATAAAATTTTTTAAAAATCCGTTTTCGGTTGTGACATTCGTAACTGTCGCAGTCATTCGGATTTTTCGAAGTTGTACAAGTGTTCGTGTTAGCCTTGCCGAATTTCGCGTACAATTTTTCTTTTTAAAGATTAACGAAAAGATCCAGCTTTCGGGTACGGTAACAGCCAAACGTCCAGGGTGAGGAACAAGCATTGTCCACAACCTATTGGAGAAGCCAAGACCAGGGAGAAGGAACAAGCATCGTCCAGAATCCTATTGGTGCAGACGGAGGAACAAACATAGTCTGAAGTCTATAGAAAATGAAAATATTCATGTAAGTGTTTCCTATTTTACCAATATCCATATTTTTACCTATATATTATATATTTTTTGATTCACAGTGGAGGATATTTTAGATAATTTAGTAAACTTAACATTTAACGAAATGACTCAACCTAATTTTCAATTAATTAAATATCAAGCTGATAATATTCCTAATTTTGATGGCAATCCGAAACAATTAAATAGATTTATTAAATCATGTGAAAATTTCTTAAATAATCATAGTAATAGAGATGCAAATAATCCTATAAATGTTTGTCTATTTGATACTGTTTTAAGTAAATTAACTGACAGAGCAGCAGACCTTATTGCATCAAGAACAGAACTTGATTCTTGGGCAAAAGTTAAAGATTCTCTTATAGTAACATTTTCTGATCAGAGATCAATTGATTGTTTAGTACAAGATATTATTTCAATGAAACCAGAAAGAAATGAAAATGCACAAAATTTTGGTTTAAGAATCCAAGATGCTAGAAGCATTCTTTGTTCAAAAATTAATATGTCTAATGACCAATTAAATGTAAAAATATTAAAAATTCAACAATATGAAGATCTTTGTCTTAAAACTTTTATAAATGGCCTTAATTATCACATGCAGTTAGTAGTCAGATTAAAGAATCCTGATTCCATAGAGCAAGCAATGGCTTTCGCTAAAGAAGAAGAAAATTTTATCTCTTTCAAAAATCGAAGTAATAATACGAGACCCTCAAATTTTAATAATTCTCGATCCTATAATAATTCTAATAGAAATTCAAATATTAATTCCCAACACTCTTCATTTCCAAATAGAAATTTTTCTCGAAATCAGAATTTTTCTAATTATAATAATTTTCAAAATCGACATTCTTCCCAAAGTTCTAGTCAATACAGAAATAATAATTTTTTCCGAAATCCAAATAATAATTTTCAAAATCGTCCAAGTTTTTCGAACAATCGTTTTAATAATAATAATAATAGTAACCAATTTCCAAGACAATTTCCAAATATACCTAGATATCAGCCATCTATTCCTACCCAAAGTCAAAGCAGAAATTCAATGCGACCTGAGCCAATGGATACAAGTTCCAATAACTTTAGTTTACGAAGTAACTTTAGAAATGATAGACGTTCTCCAAATAATTTATTTAATCATAAAATAACGAGTAATAATGTAAGAGAAGAAAGATATAATGATAATGAAAGAATATATATTAATAATAATTCAAGAAGATATAATGAAAATGAAAGAATATATAATGATGAAAATTTTCCAGTCCAAGCCTCAACAAGTACAGCCACATAAATTTTAATGCGATTAAACAATATGATAAATTACCTAAAATAATAATTCCAGAAATTAATGCTACATTTTTAATAGATACGGGATCAGAACAAAGCTTTTTTAGACCTGACCTCGCAAAAGAACTTTTTTCGAAATATATAATTCCTGAGCAATTTGCTGTGCATACTGCACACGCTACTTCAATTCATGATGAAACTATGACCATTCCAATATTCCCTAGTTTCAGAAATCCAAATTGTCATAAATTTTATCTTTTCGATTTCTCTCCTAATTTTGATGGTTCGCTAGGATGCAACTTTTTATCACAAATCAATGCTATTATTGATTTTAAAGATTCAAAACTAAAGACCCCAACCATTTCTCTTCCCATATTTTTTGCATCACAAGACCCAACGAAACAAAAATATTTTAAACCAAGTAAAATAATAATACCACCAAGAACTGCTCAAAAAGTTAAAGTCCCAGTTAACAGAAGATCTGGTACAGCGATACTAAATTATACAAAAATCGGAAATGCAGAAATTCCTTCATGTTTAATTGATATCAATGATCACAACGCTTTTACTATGATAAGTAACCTAGGAGAAACTCCAGCGGAAATTAAATTTACGGAACCTTTTAATGTAGAATATATTCAAGAAGAAAATTTAAATAATATTCAGTCATATCATATTGAGGAGATGGACATAGAAGAAGAAGAAATAGATTATCTACAAAAAGAAAATCTCAAGAAACTTAGACTTAATCATTGTAACGAAGAAGAATACGAAGCCATAAGTAAATTATGTTATGAATATAGAGATATTTTTTATATAGACGGAACGCCCCTTAGTTTTACGAATGAAATAAAGCATAAAATAGATTTAGTTAATGATACTCCGGTTTACACAAGGAATTATAGATATCCGGAAGTTTATAAAAAAGAAGTTAGTAGACAAATAAATGATATGTTAAAAAATGGAATAATACAAGACTCAAATTCGCCTTTTAATTCACCTATCTGGGTAATAGAGAAGAAAATGGATGCAAGTAACCAAAAGAAATATAGAATAGTAATAGATTATCGCAAATTAAATGAAAATACCATAGAAAATAAATTTCCCTTGCCATTAATAGATAACATTCTAGATGGTCTAGGAAGAGCTCAATATTTTACTACGTTAGATTTAGCAAATGGTTTCCATCAGATAGAAATGGAACCAGCCGATGTACCAAAAACAGCATTTTCCACGGAGACAGGACATTATGAATTTTTACGTATGCCGTTTGGATTGAAAAATGCCCCAGCTACTTTTCAAAAAGTTATGAATAATGTATTAAGAGGATACCAGAATGAAATTTGCTATATATATTTAGATGATATAATTGTTTTTTCCTCATCATTGCAAGAACATGTTACAAGACTGAAATCAATTTTTGAAAGACTAAGAAAATCTAATTTAAAAATACAACTAGATAAATCAGAATTTTTACGAACAGAAGTGGCATATTTAGGTCATGTTATAACAAAAGACGGAGTACGACCAAATCCAGATAAAATAAATGCAGTCAAAAACTTTCCTATTCCTACTACACAAAAAGAAATAAAGTCATTCATCAGAAGATTTATCCAAGATTTCGCTAAAATAGCTAAACCATTAACAATGTGTCTAAAGAAACATGCAAAAGTAATACATACTCCAGAATTTAAGAAATCTTTTAATCATCTTAAAGAACTTTTAATTAATGCCCCTATTTTAAAATATCCAGACTTTTCAAAACCATTTATATTAACTACAGACGCTTCAAATATAGCCTTAGGTGCAATTTTATCACAAGGAAAAGTACCAAATGATTTACCCGTAGCGTATGCCTCGAGAACTCTTAATCAAACAGAACAAAAATATTCTACGATAGAAAAAGAACTTTTAGCAATTGTATGGGCTTGTAAAACATTTAGAACTTATTTATACGGCAGATCTTTTGAAATTTTATGCGACCATAGACCTCTTATATGGTTATTTAATTTAAAGGAACCCAACTCCAAATTATTAAGATGGAGATTAAAATTAGAAGAATTTAACTATACTATAAAATATAAACCTGGTAAAACGAATATTGCCGATTCTTTAAGTCGAATAAATATTAATGCAATTGAAACAGAATCAAATATAAATAATCCCGGTGACATAGATTTTGATATCGACCAATTTTTAGCTGAATTTAACCCAGACATAGTTGATGAAAATGTTATAAATGAAACTTTGCAAATTCTCGATAACAATGAGGTTACAGAAAACCCACTAGTAAATAAAATTATACCAACAGGAAATGAGAACAATGAAAACGTTGAGATAGATAACTCAGACACAGACACAGCGCATAGTGCTGAATCTTCAAATGAAAATAGGTTCTCATTGTTAGATGAAATAATAAACAATAAAGCCTATCAACTTATCGGTAAAAGAGCGCCTTTTGCAAATTATTTAAAACGCGAATGCGAGAATTTTGAAGGACATAAAATAATAAAAGCTACTATTTCAGCAGACGAAGAAAGTGTAACCCAATTCCTAAAAGAAAATGCGTGCAAAAATACTTTATACATTTATTTCTTATCTCAAGAATTACGACCAATATTTCAGAATGTATGGCGTAAATATTTTACAAAATTAAAATTAATTGAATGTACAAAATTAGTTAACAATGTATTACCAGAAGAAAGAAATCAACTAATAAAATATAAGCACAACGGAAAAACAAATCATCGAGGAATTTCAGAGACTCTTAGAGCTTTAAAACTAAATTACTACTGGAAATCAATGAAAAAGGACATAGAAAAATATATAAATGAATGTGAAATATGCCAGAGATCCAAATATAATAGAAATCCACATAAAGAACCTTTAATATTAACCCACACACCCTCCAAGCCTTTTGAGATAATACATATAGATACTTATAAAGTTGGCAATCAAAGATTTTTAACAATTATAGATAAATTTTCAAAATATGGCCAAGCATTACCATATTTTGGCACAGCTATATCAGCATGTCAACAATTAGTACATTTCTTTTCATTTTTCGGAATACCGAAGCAAATTGTTGCAGACAGTGGTGGAGAATTCAAAAATGACGTTGTAGATGAATTACTAAAGACCCGCCAAATAAAAATACATTTTACTACTCCATATCATCACGAATCCAATTCCCCAGTAGAAAGATTCCATTCTACTTTAACTGAGCACTTAATAATACTAAACGAAAAAGATAAAGATGCAGATAATATTTATATTATGCCATATGCTCTTATTGCCTATAATAGTACTATACATTCAGCAACTGGCCATACACCTTTCGAATTAGTATCGGGACATACAGATAGTAAAGATCCCATGAGACTTATTCCAGCACAAGCTTATACTCAATATGTTAATGCACATCAAAATAATACTCAAGCTCTATATACAAGTATACAAGAAGAAAATCAAAAACTGAAAGAAAACGTAATTGGAAAAAGAAATATAGAAAGAAACTCAAAGGATCCTCGTTTAGGATCACAAGTTTATAGAAAAACAGAAACTCGCGGAGGAAAATTAAGTAGAAAATATACGGGACCATATATACTTACACAAATATTAGAAAATGGGAAAATAGAAATTGAAAATCCCAAGAGTAAAAAGAAGATAATAGTCCACATAAACGAAACTAAAATTTTGCCTAATATTTCAGATTCATCGTCGGAATCTTCAGAGCAGTCAACTATATCAACGCAAGAGAAAACTTAGTCAAGTTTGAAGATGTAACTTCATATCCAGGACTCCTACCTTTCAGATTAGGTACCTCTAAAATAATTTCTACACACTGGACATTTATACAAATTTACAATTTAACTTCTGTCATACAAGAATTTTATTTATTGAAAAATGAAGCTCAAAGACTACACACAAGTTTTAAAAATCAGACAAGTTATTATTCAGAATTAGAAAACTCATTTATCCCTCTAATTACATTACAAAATAAAATAGAAGAGCAGATATATCAAATTAATCCGCCTTTGTATAAGGAAGAAAAGAGAACAAAAAGAGGACTTCTAAATCCTCTAGGAACAATAATAAAATGTATTACAGGAAATATGGACCAAGAAGACGCACAAAGAATAGAGAACGAAATAAAACAATTAAAAGATAATCAAAATAACTTAAAAGTAAATTCCCTAAGACAAATATCTTTATTGCAAGATTCTATAAATACTTTTAATAATGCCATAAATAATATTTCACATAATCAATTGATTTTAAAATCAAAAATTGAAGCTATAGAGAATAAATTAGTTTTATTTGAAAAAAAGTATGTATACACATATTCAGTCATTTATAGTAATAAATCAAATTACTTTACTTTATCAAACAATTTATGATATTTTTGAGAAAGTAGAAACTGCAATCTCATTTGCTAAAATAAATACCTTGCACAATTCTATAGTAAATCCAATTGAACTTTTAAATGAAATTAAGAAAGCAAAATCTCAGACAAAGTCAAAATTAATGCCTTTTGATACTACACTAGGAAAAATAATTCAGTACGAGAAAATAATAAATATTAAGAGCTATTCAGTAAATTCTATAATAACATTTGTATTAGAGATTCCATTAGTTGAATCGGAAATATATGATTATTACCAACTATTCCCTATTAATATTCCTATGAACAACTCAAATTATCTTATTCATTTACCTTACAAACCTTTCCTTGCACTTAATGAATATAGCTATATCTATATGGAAGATATATGCACAGAAATAGACTCAGAAGAGTACATATGTAAAGGAAGTAATAAACTAACGATAACCGAAGAAGCCCCTTGTGCAGTCCAATTAATAAATTTTAAGAAGAAGGCATTATCATGTGAACATTTTGAAGTAAAGATAAAGAAGATAGAATCCACAAGAATTAGCGACGGAAAATGGATAGTTACAGTTCCAGAAGAAGAATTAGCAATTATCGAATGCCCAAATTCAAAAGAAAATTTACCAATACATGGAAGCTATGTTTTAGAATCAGTTCCCGATTGTACCGTGAAAATCAAGAATGAAGTCTTCCAAACAGAAAAATTTAGTAAAACTCATTTTGCTCATATAAATCTTCCAAAAGTTATTCCTTCTATTAATATTTTTCAAAATGAAAGTTCAAATTTTTCACCAATAAATCTTAATATAATTAACCTTAGAAAGACTAAAGATATTTTAGAGAAGTTAGAAACACAAAAATATAATTTGAAAGATAATAATTCAATTTATTTTAAACAAACAAGTTTTTGGACAATCTGTATATATATAATAATTTTCATTTTAATTTTATATTACTTAACTAAATATTGTAAAAATGTGCGTCAAAGAAAACAAGAAGAAAGAAGAAAAGAAGAAACCCCGGAATTAATTTTGTAAAGAAGCACATCCCAAGGATATCCTTCTTTCTAAGGGTGGAGGAGTTACGTCCCTGGATTATCCAATATGTGACGACATATAGAAAGACTATATATACCAGTGTTTAATTAGATTAAGAGCCTTTTGTTTTGTAGTTGTTACCATACCTGTACGTTCTCAAAAATAAATTTTGTTACGAAAATAAAATTTTTTAAAAATCCGTTTTCGGTTGTGACATTCGTAACTTCCGTTCATGCATCGATTTATATTGTTATGTCCATCGTATAATAACATAATAATTATCCTCTTGCCGGGAGTCATCGCGATTGATAACCATTCTTATACCGGTTACCTGGATCACAGTATCTCAAGGCCAAGGTCTGGTCTTATAAAAACTTACTTCTAAGAGAGGTATTATTTTCTCATTATTGTTATTGGTTGTGTCTTGATAGTGTAGTCCTATTTGTTTATAAAAATTAAGTTTTAATATGTTTAAAAATATTTTAAAGGGTTTTAACAATGTCTCTTTTCGGCCAGAATATAATTTCGCAAGATTTAGTTTGTTTGGGAGGTTAAACCAAGAAGAGAAGCTTCAAGAACAAAATGGGAATCTCAGGTTTGTACTTACTTTATTAATACCTTTATATGTGGTTAGCATTTGTAATTAAGATGGCCTTATATTATATATATTATCTTACTTTTAAAAAATTTAGACAGCGGCGCGCTCAGCATTGCGAATGCTTTTTATTTACTTTTTTTAAGTCAAACAATTTTTTAAATTTCTAGTCAATGTTACTAATTAGGCATAATGTTTCCTTATCAAAATTCTGTAATCGACGGGACCTTTCTGGACAAAGTGCTATGAAATAAATTTATACAAAATTATTGATATTATCGTGAATTTGTTTTCATCGTTATTTAACAAATATTAATTATTAGATAGGCACTTTTAATAAATCTCTTTAAATTTTTCTAGTGCAGTGTCTATAAAAATGCTTCTCCTGTGTCCCATCAATGTTATTTCTTTACATCTACAGGTTTTATACAACAGTTCCCTATATGTTTTCTTTGGTCTTCATTCCTATTATTTCAGAAACCAAACAATCAATGATTATTTGTAATGATTAAGGTTAAACATGTCCTAACCTACATAAACCTTTTATTTTGTCTTTAATTGACTCGTTACTCGTTACTTAATATATTTGTTTTTAATTTTGTCATTTTTATTCTTCCCATCCATCTATCTAAGCATTCTAATTTTGTCAAAATATGTTGTCAATTTTTGATTTGTTTTGTTGTCTAAAATTTTAAGTCTTATTTCATACTAGCGAAATACAGCTAGTCTTAGAGTAATTTTAGAGAATTTCTTTCCATCCATTCGCTTTTGTCATTTTGTAGAATTTTTATTCCCTAATTCTACTACAGACATATCTAACATTTGCTTTATTGATCTATATTTCTTGTATATTGTGTATGACCGATTAAAACCATATGCGGAACAAATAGTTGGGAGATATCAATGTGGTTTCCGCAGGCAGAAGTCCACAATAGATTAGATCTTCGTCTTCAATATCTATGTTTCTACTCCGTACAGAAACACTGATAAAGTCTAGGCTGAGGTCATTGCTCTTGAACACAGAGCTTATAGTCAAGAATGCACTCTTTGCCTTTCCGAAGCGACACTTAATCTCTTGGATATTATCCCACGACTCATTGATTACTGTTCTCAAGTTGTTATACTGTGAGACAGGTTCAATTCTCATTTGGTTCACATACAGATTTGCTCCAGTTATGTTTTCCGTGCTGACGATAATTCGCTTGGTTTTACTGCTTTTTATATCCAGTCCATATGTTCTACTTGTTTCCATTATTTTTTCATTAAGTTTTGCACCCCTTCTATGGTATTGGAAAACACTATTGTATTGTCTGCATACCGCAGTTTATTGAGATTGTTTTCATTTACTGAGATATCTTCATCAATATCTTTTAGAGCCTCTTCAAAAATGTGCTTCGAGTAATATTGACTATCACTAGTGAAATTGTGCACCTCTGTCTCACTCCCATTAAGATTTTAAGTTGATCTGTATATTCTCCATCTATTAGGAGCACCGCTGATTGATTCCAATACAGCTTACCTATTATTTTTAGGTATCCTTTGTCAATCCCTGTCCTCTTTAGCACTTTCATGATTTGTTCATGCCTGACTTCATCGAAAGCTTTCTTCTAAAGCTTCCCTTGCAGCAACGGCGTTCACAAATCGAAACTAATTGGGCTCAATTCGTTCCTCGCAATACAGCTTACCTATTATTTTTAGGTCTTCTTTGTCAATCCCTGTCCTCTTTAGCACTTTCATGATTTGTTCATGCCTGACTTCATCGAAAGCTTTCTTCTAAAGCTTCCCTTGTAGCAACGGCGTTCACAAATCAAAACTAATTGGGCGTAATTCGTTCCTCGCATTTATTGGCAAATTCTTTTGTGGATGACTTTTAAAAACAGCTTCAGCATAAGGTTCATTAGGTTTATGGTCCTATAGTCTTCAAAAACTTTTGCTCCTGGTTTTTTGGGCAATGGTACGACCTCTGATTTGAACCACTCTACTGGTATTTTTCTTGCCTTGTATATTTCAATAAATATTTTAGTTATTATTTTTATTTGTTCTATATCTAATAGCTTTAGCGGTTCTGCATGAATTTTATTAAGTCTCGGTGCCTTTCCATCCTTCATTTGTCTGACGGCTGCCGTTATTTCTTCTGGTAGCATTTTGGAACTTCAATTTTTTTCAATGGTGGGTTCATGTATTGTTATAAGATTGTGTAAAATTTTGTCCAAGTATTCTTCCCATACTTTCTTTATATCTTCTTTGGTTATTGCAAGATTGCCTTCATAATCTGTTATTTTTCTGCTGTTGCGTTTTGGAACGTTCCAGCTATTTTCTTTACCTTTCGATGGAGATTGAAGTTATCATATCGACTTTGATACTCATCTGTTTCTTGGCATTGTTGTGTTTTTTGTTTATCTTTGGCTTCTCTTATCTTTCTTCTGACGATAATATGTATTCTCTTATATTATTGGACATTTTCTTTATTTCTTTTTCTCTGATCCATAAGTTTAAGTATTTCATGGGTCATCCACGATTTCCGTTTCTCTGTATATTGCTTCAGGTGTTTCTCTCACTGTTTCTTGTATGATGGTCAGACTTCTATAGTTCCTACATTTCTTCATTTTAGCACCTTTGTATTTGTTTTTACTCACCCTCAATTAAAATTGGGATCTTTCAGTTTGCTAACATCATACTTTTTCATCGACTTACTTGTAACCTTCTTCATTCTGACGTTAAAATTACCTACATTTGGTACATGATCAGAATTTATGTCTGCCCCTGGGTATGTTTTGACAGATGTAGAGCTATATCTATACCTCTTATTTACTAGCATGTAATCAATCCGATTTCTTACAATCCTTTCCACATAATCCTGTGAAGTGTTCCTGGTGTACAATTTCCTTGGGTGTAGCTTAAAACAGTTGTTAATTATTACTAATTGATTTTCATCCGCAAAAATCTCCCTTGTATTTACCCGATTGTTCCGGATTCCTAGAATGGACTTCTTCTTGTTCGCGTGCCATATCAGAACTATCCGACGTTGGCAATCACCATTGCGAAGGCTTCTCGATCTTCTACAATATGAAATAATTGTCCTGCATTTGGTATCTGAGTCCATTCACGAATGTTTTTTAAATAAGAAACTTGTTTTCTTCTTACACCTCTACGGCCCTCTATTTTGCCCTTAAGGATCAGTTGTAAAATTTTATATCTACTTCCGCTTACTATATGTCCCAGATAAGACATTTTTCGATATTTAACAGTCTTTGGCAGTTCTCTGTCTTTGTTGACGCTCCTTAGTACTTCTTTATCATTAGCTCGCTCATTAGTTTTTCTTGCTGTTCAAGGTATCTTTAGCATTCGTCTATGAACCCACATTTCCAATACTTCAATTTTGTTCATAATCTATACTTTTAGCGTCCACACTTCTGCAATATACAATAGTACAGACCAAACATAACACTTAACTATTCTTTGCCTTAGTTCTAAACTGAGATGGTTATTGCAAAGAAATTACTTCATTTTTATAAAAGTAGTCTTAGTCATTGCTATTCTATGTTTTATTTCTATGTCTGGATCTAGTTGGTCCGATATCACAGTTTCCAAATATATCATTTTGTGAACTTTCTCAACATGGAATTCGTTTAATTGAAGCTTTGCATCGGGATGTGGGTCACGATTAAACACTAAAAATTTGGTTTTGTTTGAGTTTATTTTAATGCCCATTTCCTCTCCTACCCCGTGAATACGATCAAGCAGATTTTGAAGATCTTCAATATTATCTGATAGAATTACTTTATCGTCTGCATATCTAATCACATTAAGTAGTTCCCCGTTGATTTTTATTCCATATGGTTGTCTCTCATGTGCCTTTTTAAATAGCTGGTCCGAGTAAATATTAAACAATGTTGGCGACAAAATACAACCTTGTCTGACTTCTTGTTGTATGGGGATTTCGTCGGTGTAGTTATCTCCAATTTTTACGATAGCAGTTTGAGTCCAGTACAAATTTTGAATGACACGAATATTCTTGTCATCTATTCCGATATTTTGTAGTATTTGCATTAATTTTACATGCTGTACATTGTCGAATGCCTTTTCGAAGTCGACGAAACATGCAAATACATCTTTTCATTGGTCACGGCATTTTTGTAATAGGATGTTTAGCGCAAAAAGTGCCTCCCTGGTTCCCATAGCATTTCTAAAACCTAATTAGGTATCTTCAAGATCTTCGCATTTGCGTCTAATTCTATTGTGAAGTATTCTTAGGAAAATTTTAAGAGTGTTACTCATTAGGCTAATTAATCGATATTCTGAGCATTTTCTCGCGTTGTGTTTTTTAGGTATTGCGATAAAGATGGATTTGAGTCAATCTGCGGGAATCATTCCCGTGTTATATATTGAATTAAAAAGTCTTACTACTACTTTTGTGTGGTCATTCTCTATTAGTTTCAGCGACTCAGTTGGTGTATCATCTGGACCACAAACTTTTCTAATTTTAGCATTATTTATAGCATGTTCTACTTCGCATTTCATAATTTCTGGGCCGTCAGTACAGTTTTGGTAGAATTCGACAATATTTTCCTGTCATCTTCAAACAACTCTGATATATACAGCTGCCATTCTTGTCTTATTTCTTGCTTATTTACAATAATTTTGTTATTAGTGTCAACAAGTACAGAGGGAACTCATTTTTTAAATATATTACTTATTTCTTTAAATTTTTTGTGCACGTTAAATAATTCGTGTTTAGATATTACATCCTCCATTTCGTCGCACCTTTCTCTCATCCATTTTTCTTTGACTAATTTGATCTCCTTTTTTATTCTTTCTGCAGGTGTCTATATTCTGTTACATTAGATTTTATCAGTCAACGTTGTTTCATTAATTTTAAGATGTCGTCTGTCATCCAGTTATTTTTCTTGATTAAGTTTTTTCTATAATCATTGTTTGTGGAGATTTCGTTAACTTGGTTTTTAAATTCACTCCATAGTTCTTCTGGATCTTCTAGTTGTTCCCCGATGTTTTTTATTCTATTGTTAAATTCTTTTTTAACGTTATGTTTTATGTTTATATCGTCAAAGTTATGTATATTGGTTTTTGGTTTTTGTCGCTGAATTCGTTTTAACCTTAGTTTAATATCTGCTACGAGTGGTTGATGATCAGATCCAATATCTGCCCCAGGACATGTAGTGACTTTTTTGACGGCATTTCGGAAACGCTCATTTACAATTATATAGTCTATTTAATATCTTAAAGACTCAGGATTATTGCCGACATCAATAGGGGCTTTCCAAGTGTATAGGCGTCGCTGGGGTAGTCTATACCAGGTGTTTGCAGTGATCATATCGTTTTCTTTACATAATTCATACAATCTCTGTCCTCGATCGTTAGGTTGTCCTAAACCATAAGGACCTACAGTCTTACCTCGTCGACCTTTCCCAATTTTTGCATTGAAGTCGCCTATATTATATAAAATTTCGTGTTTATTAAGTTTCTGTAAGATGTCTTGGATCTGATCATACAACCCCTCGACTTCATCGTCATATTTTAGACCTAGAATGGACAGATGGATCAATAATTATAAAAGAATTTGAAAGCGATTTTCGGATTGGAAATCGAAAGGTCATACATTAGTAAGTTAAAAATGTGAGTTTCATTAGAATCTATAATTGCGGCTTAATCCAACAAGAACATAATATTTTTAATGGACAAATTGTGTTTAATTTTTCAGTAAGGATAGCAGTCAGCAAATAAAGCAGACAAAGGCATGAAAGTGTTACAAAAACGGTTGCTTTATTTATTGCTGGTATGAGTTAGTGGATCAGTGGTAATAGTGACATTGGTCAATATAACTCCACTCTGCTCAACTTGGCAGTTATTTTTAGTTGAAAAGAATTTTAATCGTTAAAATAGGTAGTTATATATTTTTTAAACACAAAATACTTCTATTATCCAATATTATCAAAAAAAAATTATAAAATATTATCACAAAGGTAGTTATTTACGTTATCAAACAAATTAAAAATCGCTTAAAAGTCTTAAAATATAACAGATAAACAATATTATTTTACAGTTAAATCTTAATTAACTCAAATATTACATACATGCATAGGATGAGTGTTCAGTAAATAGAAATGAATTCTATTTTCACGCTTATATCATTACAAATGCAACAAAAACAGTCTAGATTATTTTTAAAATCTTAACAACAAAAATAAAACAAAATTTATTTTAGAATAATTTTGATAATTCTTTTACATTTGATAATTTATTGGCTCAGCTCTTAGGTAAATATATAAATATAAACAATTACAAGAGAAGTTTTTCACCAGCTGCTGTCAAGTCAAAAAAGTAAGCTGATCAAAAACTGTGCATGTTCATATCGCCAAAAAAACTCACCAAAAAAAATATCTTGTATGTATATGTATTATTTATAGTGTTGGTACAAAAAACAAATTAAAAAAATCATAAATTTTAAATATTTAGAAAATAGTAGATTGTTTTATTAGGAGTAAAAATGATACTTTTTGTGGTGAGGCTACACGTTTGATGGACAAGCGTAGTGAGTCCGATTAAGCCGAGGCACAAACGGTTATTTTTACTCAGAATAGAACATACTTTTTTTTCAGACCTCGTTAATACTTTTTGGGTTATTACGGTTACTTCTATTGATTGTCACTGGTGGAATCAAATGGACATTTGTTTAACAAATTAGGATGGCGATCTTGCTACCACTTAAAGCGTACCAAGTCTTGTAATTACTTTTAACTTGAAGGACCACCCACTGGCGTGGGAAATAAGAACACAAGCAGTTCAAAAAAGAAGTAATTTATTAATTGAATGGTACTACAACTAAATAAATATCTAGCCAAAATTTTAGCGCAAGTTCTTTTATTAAAACCGCCAATCACATTCCATATACTGGTCCGCGACACAATACACTAGCACTGATACAGACTAAAATGTTATTAAAAACTATCAATTCAACTAAGGATGTTTTCTTCAATGTGAATATACTTAATTAAAACTAAGCGTTCACCTTTTAACTATAAGTTTTGAAACAATAACTAATATGCGAGTGATAAAACTCTAAATAAAAAGCGACCAGCTCTTTTTTACTGACTGACTACTTAAAATTCTAATTGCAATGCCTGACTATTTAAAAGGGGATGACGGGGGACAACTTCATTATTTTTATACAGAGGTAGGTAAAACTGACCTTTTAAATTCTTCTAAACAGGAAAATTTTGGGAATTGGCTGAAGAAAGTTAGTCTGTGGGTAAAAATATCTTTTGAATACATTTTTGGCTTTTATGAGAATTTGCTGTAGAAAATACCTAAGTAGAATTTAAGACGTGTAAGTTAATTGCTACCAGTGGCGTAGCAACACTTGGATGCATTTCTTACAGAAATTTATTCAGTCACTTTGATATTAAGAACAATCACCGATTTTTGTAAAGGATTCCGTATTCCTTTAGATGTTTTGTGTGCCTTGAAGACAGTAACCGAAGAATTTTTGACTACCAAGTACACTGCGATTTACTATGCTTTTGAGCTTTTGACTTTTACACTTAGTGCCAAGGCGTAACAGTGTTTCACTTTTATATCTAGGCGTAAATGGACCATTTTTATATTCCTACAAGAGATTTATCGTGATTATATGATAATCTTCTTCTTTTTCTAGTGCCGTCTCCACTAATGAAGGTTGGCTATATTCATTGCAAATTCGTTTCTATCTTCTGCTTTTCTTAAGAGCGTCTGTGTGTTTAACCCGGTCCAGTCGCGAATGTTTTTTCATGTGTTACCAGGATTTCTTTTCACCGTTCGATTTTACCCTTTATAATCAGCTGCAACAACTCGTACTTATCATTTCTAAGTATGTGACCCACATATACTGTCTTTCGTCTTTTAATGGTGGTCAAAAGTTCTCTGTCTCTTCCCATTCTGTGCAACACCATTTCGTCCGTAATATGATCGGTCCATGGTATCTTCAAAATTCTCCTAAAAAGCCACATCTCAAAATGCTTCCAGTTTTCACATTAAGTCAACATTAACAGTCTAGGCTTCAACACCATAAAGAAGAATAGAGCGGATTTAACATTTTACCATCCGATATCGGATTTGCAGATTAAGTCTTTGGTTACTCAGAAATTTCCTCATCTTTAAAAAGGTTGATCTTGATTGCTCTATTCGTGAGCGAATTATTAATTTCGGATTTAGATCCTTGTAATGACTTTGCGCCTCTGACTGATAACCATGGTTTTTGTTTTATTTATATTAATTGTATTATTATTAGTATAATTATAGTATAATTATATTATTAGTATAATTTCAGAGTATCTAGACTGTATTATATAGGGCTGGTTCAAATAAATTAGGATAAGTAGTAAACAGTATACAGACAATAGCAAGTTATGTTTACACAAAGTCTTACCAATATTTCTGTTCCACACTCTCACAGTTGTTTCCGGTCTTCACTTGTGATTATTCTTCACTTGCGAAATCTGTCCGATGCGTCGGTTTCTGAACACGTGTTTTGCACTAATATCACGATATAGAGCACACTTTGTCTGTACACGATTTATTATTATTATTATTATTGAGTTAATGCCTCGACAACTATGATCATTGGCATGGTACAGTCAGGTACCTAGTGTAGTGTGTGTGTGTGTGTAGAGTAATTGTCTTGATACTTAGCAAAGTCGACGTCATTGTCTTTGCTAAGAGACGCTAATTGTATCCGAACGTCTGCGGTCCCCAAATACAGTATTTTTGGTATTTCTCGCGTAACTAAGGCGGGAAAGAGGTAATTACGATAGAAAAACAGCCAAGATAGATGCTGTTCTTCTTGACAATCGAAGAGAGAGAGAGAGAGACAGAATGACTGTCTTTAGCGGTAGCCGAGAATCCAAAAAAGCAAGACTCACCTTGACGGTAGTCAGATCAAGAGAGTGAGAATGGTCTGTCCTTAGCGGCAGACGACCATCGAGAGAGTGTCTTTCTTCTTTGCTATCTTAACTGTCTGTATTTCGTAAGGGAAAGGGTTGAACTGGAAGAGGAAGGGTTATCAAGGGTTGGACTAAGGTATTGGTTGTAAAATTGTGATATAAGGATGGTTAATAATACAGCGAAAAAATGACATGATTTTTAGCATGTGAGAAAATTGAACAGCATCGACAAAAGATTTGTAGTGTATCTGGTGACTAATGTATCTAATCAAAACTGTATCTGCTAGTGTAGAGCACGAATCACTGACGTAATATAAAAGATGAATTTATACTATGTTTTGGCAAATATATTTAAATATTTGTGTTTAAAACCAGTCCCTGTTTCAAAGACCCAGCTGTAACAATTTTATAACATGCATGTCGTGAGTTGGACTCTGGTGTAATAATTGAATGATCTATTAAAAAAATCAAAAATAATAGAAAAAATAGGCTATTGGTGTACACTTAAGGCTTATTTAGAATATTGCACAAACTCAAAACATTTCAGTTTCCAATTTTTTTGAAGATATACTTCAAGGATCTAGGTATATTGGTAGGGACCGCATACAATGAATGATTTAATAGTAGAATAGTAAAAGAAGAATTTTTCAAATAATGTAGCGCGAACAATTATCGGATCTATTCGGTTAATGTGCGCATATTAAAAATATGTTTAAATTAGTTTATTAAACATAAATATTAAAGGGACACACATATATAAGGAAAAAGATAAGAAACGAAATCAAGAATATTAGAAAAAATCTAAGCATCGCAAAAGTCACAAATATTTATTTCTGGACTATCCTTTTCTATACACATGGCCCTTTGACAATATATCGAACACTTGTATCATATCTCGTCTTTTTTGCTACAATCGCTACATAGTGCACAGAAGTCATTTTCATCAAACACGAGATCATCCAACTTTTCATCATTACATAGTCCACTTTCTGAAACATGTTCAGAGCTGCTGTCTTTAAAAATCTTTATTTATGTACATTGGTTCAAATTCGTGATTTTCTCTTGGCCCCTTTGTCCATTTTGACGTTTATTTAAACACATGCACTGTGTAAAAGACACATTGTAACTGTAATCGAACGAAGGTAAAATTTTGGCATAAACTGGTAACACTCATTTGACAGTTGCGGTGTTGACGCTTTTTGTACTTTATTGTTTTGAATTTTAAAGTGAAATACCTCTTGTTATATATTTTTACCTATTTAATAAAATCTGTTCTTTTTAGAACAAAATTAGTGTGTTTTATTTCAAAAATGCCACGTAAGAATTTAAATAGTTGTTGTAAAGAGATGGTAATACTTTTGCAATAATTATGTGATCTATTTTATTTAAAATGGATTTAGGATTTTTTTATACTTTGGCAACTATGTGAACTTCGATCTCTGACGTAGATAATGACGTGCAACGGTATGTAAATTAGATTAAGTATACAATGTTGCAAATTATTACAAAAGATGGTAACTTCTCTTTATTAAAAGCCGAGATCCTATTTATGCTGGTACGTTCAGGCTTTCTTAAAAAAATTTCTGGATGTCTATTTAGAAAGCCATATTACCAGTATTTGCCTGCCATTTGTGTCTAAGCAATAAAATTATTTGCTCGGGGAGCAAAAATCATACTCGCCTGTGACGATGGCGTAAACGCAGTAGCACAATCAGCGTTAGAAATTAAGGATATCTTCTCGAGCTTTGAAAAAGCTGCATTAAACATCGGTCTAATAATAAATGAAGACAAAACAAAATACATGGTCATCTCAAAACAAGAACGACGGCGAATAAGGCAAAATATTACCATAAATGATCACAACTTCGAAGTGGTTAAAGAATTTAAATATCTAGAAGCAACAATCACAAATGACAACAAATTAGAGCGAGAAGTTGAAACGAGAATAATGGCAGGAAATAGATCTTTCTTTGTCATGCAACATCTGATGAAGTCAAAACTTCTTTCACGAGGTGCAAAGAGCCGGATATATAAGACCATCATACGACCAACAGTCGCGTATGGAAGCGAAATATGGACGATAACAAAAAAAGAAGTAAATAAATTGCTGGTATGGGAACGTAAAATTCTTCGAATGATATATGGCCCTTGCAGAGACAGCGTGACAAACAAATGGAGGGGCAGATACAATAACGAGGTAAAGTCTCTATTCGGAAAAGAAAATCTAGTCAGATATATAAAGGCCAATAGACTCAGATGGGCAGGACATGTGATACGCAGTAACGACAATCGCCTTATAAACAATGTGTTCTGGGAAAGGTCAGATGGAAGAAGGTCTGTAGGGTGGCCTAGAAAATGGTAGAAAGATGCAGTCAGATTACTGGCACAGGACCGACAAACATGGAAGGAAATAGTAAACGCGGCAAAGACTCACGAATAATTATAGCGCTATTGATGATGATGATTACAATTATGTTTAATATGACTAGTATTCGCAAATGATAATGTAAATCTTGACCGAGGGAAAAGATGCAATGCTTCTCAATATGAGAATTTACGATGTTACATCCATCAACACATTTCATACATTATTGAATAGAAGATTTTGGAATATTAAACATTTTTTTAGCTTCTCGTATTTTGACAATATTTTTTACGAAACCTAGAGCAGCGTTCATAGTTTTAGCATCCCAAAACGCCTTTTGTGCCTCAAAAATAATGGCTTTTCGAAATAAAACATATGTGAACATTTGGACTTATTTTGTTGCAGAATGTTAAAAAGGGTCGCTATATGTAATTTTGAAATTAAATTGCAATTAAGAAAAACTTTAATTTCGTGAATACACTAAAAAAAATATCGCTCTAAAACATTTGAACAATAAATGCCTACCGTTAGTTGGCATTATTCACTAAGCAAGTATTCACTACGTTCGTTTGTTTGGGATAGATCTGGCAGTTGATAATAGATGATTTGACAACATAGTTGTTGCCATTAAATTAAATAAGAGGTTAGAAACATTGATGCGTACAATTACTCGACGCGTACAATTAGCCGACTCTCCAATATTACGAAAAAAAATTTTTAGAAAATACTAATTTTATAGACTATTCATGAATTGTTTCAGTTATAGCAAATGTTAATATAATATAAAGTTCTAAATTTAGGGTATTAAATTATTTTAAATAACTATAATTAAAGCGTTAAATTACATTTGATACTTTTTAGATCAAATTTCGAAAATCGACAAAGGCATCTAGACCTTTCCTTTGAAGAGAATGCTCTTCTTTCCGTGTACCCAGATATCCATGAAGAAATCTTGAAAGAGCAACTGATATACCACAAGAAGTATCCAGACTTAAAACACAGATTTTCGAAATTACTGGACTATAATCTTAGACTGGACCCCAAATATTTGGCTAGAGCAATATTTTTTGTACACGCTTACAGGATTTTAGAAAAACCATCGTTGCTTACTGAGGGGAATGTAAGAAAAGCATGTGTGTTAGGATGGTGCCATAAATTAGTAAGTTTTTTTAGTTGTTTTAAATATTACCAAATTTATCGTATGTCATCATCATAGTAAATCTTCTTTATCTGAAAATAAATCTTTTACTTTCTAATCCTTCGTAAATATATGGTGTTTAGGATTAAACTTAAGAGGTCGCTGGTTAAATGATCATCATCATTCAGCCCATACTCGTCCACTGCTGAACATAGGCCTCCCGTAGTTCACCCACAAATTTCTGTCCTGAGCCGCCTGTATCCAATTTTGATGTGTCCGTTTCAGGTCATCCGTCCATCTTGTTGGTGGTCGTCCTCTATTCCTAAAGGCATCTTGTCTGGGTCTCCACTCAAGAGTTAAAGTGATAATGGAAAGTTAAATGATAATGGATAAATAATTATAAAGAAAAAAATGCAATATTTGTTGGTACATAAAATTAGCGAAAATAGCAACTATAAATTGTGAATAATTTATGAAATTGACGGGTTTTACTCATTATTGTTGTTTTGTACTAAGAACATAGACTTACCCTCTGAAGACATTCATGTCGTAAGATTCTTAGCCAGGAGAATGTCGCTAGCCCACGTCGGGACGCCCGCCTCGGAGGCGTGAGAAATCGTTGTTTTTCTTTCACTGTCTTGGTCTGAAGTGTGTTAAGATGGTCAGAGCTAAGGAACCCTCTAAGTGGTGGTCCGAAAGGGTGTACCAATAAACCATTCTATTGTATTGCAATAATTTTAGCTAATTGTGATGGTAATAAGACACTTTACACTTGTGTGTTAATTTTTGACCCACACAAAAAAAGCCAAATTCTCCGTACTTTAAACATAATAAATGAGATAGCCAGTTTAAGTTTTACGAAATAACAGGAAATAATATATTTTACAAAGGTCTTTAGAATACAGCACTAAATTAGGTCACATTACAGTACCGTAACAGAAAAAATATTAAATGTAAAAATATCAAAAGAATTCGATCATACTTTCCCAAACATTCTCCCGCTCCAAAAACGAATGTTTTTAAGAACAGCTAAAAGTATAAGTATAAAGAATAGACATGAAAATATTGATATACTAGTTAAGAACTAAGTAAGAATAAAATATGAATTAACAAATAAGTGGCGGTCATATTTTGACCACAGAACATTATTGGATGCCATCTGAAACTGTGCTCAGATTAACAACGCGTTATGGTGCCGCATTTCAAGTCTGCAATGACAGCCGGGAAGTAATGATATTTTGGCGAGATCCACGGTAGGAAAATGCCAGTTTGGTGAAGATTGTAATAATTGTGCCGGTGATAAAACACGACTAACACAATCAGAGAGGTGTTGATTAAAAGGCATATAATGCCGAGTAGAGTGTGTTATCAGTTCTTGTATGTTTTTAATACGATTGACAATTTATGGTTAGAAAAATTAGCTCAAGGGAGCGTAATCGTAGAGTTAGATCAAATATCGGAAGATCGGAAGGAGAACCCTATGACAAAGGTGATTAGATTAGCCAGCAATATGGCTGCCAAGAGTTCCAATCTTGTCGAGACAGAGCGAGCATAAAAATTGGACTAGACTCGTTAACAAAGGTGACTAGATCAGTCAAAGCTCCAATCCTGCGATAGATGTTCGTGTATGGAAATAACACCAGAAATGTAACACATACAAATACAGAGGTCAGCTGTATCTGTTCAGATGTTTCATCATCCCAGGAAACATTGAAGTACCACAACGGTTGTAGAAGACGTTTGACTAGCAAAAAGACATGGAAAAGGAATAAAAACAAGAGGATAGCAATAAAAATACGACTGATTCACGAACGAATAGCCCGCTTTGTACAGGGTTTGTCAAAGGAACGAGAAGAATGAGAAAAGAAGTCAGTCGTAGGATTCCATTCTGGCCCAGTACCGTAAAAATGAAAAGATCCTCTGTGTTAACGAACAACATGTCAAAATGCCTAAGCCAAAGCCTGAAAATAAATAAAGATGGTTGCTGACGTTGTCGATTTGTCTAGCGAAAAACCATCGAGCTTTAAAAGCTAAGCGAGTGCTTACTGCAGAAGGTTAGTAGTATCAAAGAGAATCACTCGAAGGGTGATTCTGACGTAGGTTCGTCAAGATGGCTGCTGGCTCACTGCCTAGCGGAAAACCATCGTATCGTGCTTTAAAAGCTAATTAAGTTCTTACTGCACAAGGTGAGTAGATCAAAGAGAATCACTCGAAGAGTGATTCTGACGTAGGTCCGTCGAGGTGGCTGCTGGCCCACTGCCTAGCGAAAACCATCGAGCATTAAAAACTAAGCGTTACTCTTGTAGAGTTTTTAAGCAAAATAAAAAGAAGAAGTATCGTAAGTAACGATACGTAGTAACGACTCTTGGAGAGGTTTAAAAAGTCCGATCTCCAGAGAACCCCTTTTATAGTTCCAAAATTCCTTATTTACTTTAATTTGTCGATACGTTTGATTTATATCGCAAATAAAACAACAACGAAGATATCGAAAATTAAGTAAAGAACAAGATGCCCTTTTAAGACCAGTATCAAAAGCGTCCATTAGCGCCACACCTCGAACGTCATATAGATTGGCGTCGAAGCTAGTACGAATTTTGGATAAAAGAAGTAAAATAAAAATTTGTTTTTTGAAAACTGTGTAAGAGTTATAAGACATAGTCGACTTAAAATCGGATTCAGGAACCGGCATCATATGTTGAGATGTAACAAAATCTTCCATGAATGCAACATATGTCTATTTGAGATTCGGGAGTTTCCTGAAACGATTCTCTAGCATACAAAACGAAAATATGCATAAGCTTGTTAACTTTCAGAAAATTAACAATTTAGAAATTTCCTTCACGAACTTGGTCGTGTTGGTACAAAACTAACAAGTACCTACTGTTTTCTACTTTCCAAAACCTTTATAGAAAAGATCTATGTTTGTATACATAGAAGTAACGAAAGATGTGAATAACCTATAGAATAAGTCGTAGAGGCTCGCCCTTATAGAACATAATTGAAAATGGCTAAGGCCACAGTATGATTTGGTTCGCCAAGAATTCTGACCAGAATTTACGAAATGAAGAACCAATTCAACCCCTATAAGAATGTCTATAACATCTGATTACAAAAATGCGTGCTTTGGTAGATCACTGGGATAAAATTGGCTGTTGAGCCTGTATCTTGCAGGATACGAATTATAAGAAAGATGCGAAAACATATTTGATCTGTATTAACTATGTGGAAAGAAATAGACGAGGATAGTAAATGTGGTTGTGTAGCAAAATAGAAATATTGGTATTTGAAGAAGTGGTTGTCTAAAGGAACAAGAGAAATTTGACGATTGGTTAACAAACGAAGCAAAACGCGAGGCCGTATTTATATAAATAATATATTTTTTAGGTCTTTCGGTCTATTTAAAGGTCTTTAGAATACAGCACTAAATTAGGTCACATTACAGTACCGTAACAGAAAAAATATTAAATGTAAAAATATTAAAAGAATTGCCGAACTTGAAGAAAGAACACCTTCATAAACGATCATAACCGAGTTTCTCTTGAGGATCTTTATAAAAAAAATCGAAAAGAAAAAGACGAAAATCTTGCTAAACGCGGTAGATGCTACATTTGGTACAATGAAAAAATTAAATCGTATACGTCTATAAAGTTTACAAAATGTAATTCATTGCATTCAGTTGTAAACGACATTCTAAATCTAATTTGGTTTTTTTTGTACAATTTATTAAAATTAGTTAAGTAAATTATTAAAGCTTTTTTATTTTTTAACAAAATACAAACAGTTAACAAAAACTAAACGGTGCAACTATTCAATGATTAAAAAAACGTCGAAAATATTAAGAAACAGCATTATAGCAAATTGTTGCTGCGCGCCCGATGTTGTAATTAATTAAGGCGCGTCCGGCCGAACGTTAATATAAATCTAATTTTTAACATTATTCTTTTAGTATATAATAAGTATATATAGTATGGTATTTAAATTTATGCAGTTGTATCACATTCAATAAACTAATATGAAAAACATATATGTTGTTTATTTAAATATATATTCCATTCTTATATTTTTATCTTCAGATTGATGCATCAATTGTAGTAGATGACGACATTGCCGATGCTTCCGATACTAGGTACAATAAACCAACATGGTACACTCTTCCAGATGTAGGTGTCAACAAAGCAATCCTTGATGCAGCATTTCTAGAATCCGGTGCAAATTTTCTCATAATCAACCACTTTTCGTCCCATCCGCAATGTTTTAATATCCAAAAATCGATATTGAAAACATATTCAACTACAAATGTGGCTCAGGTTTTAGAAATCGGACAACACAAGGTGGAGGAACTAGAAAAGTATCAAGATTTTGTAAAATTTTACTTCTTTACCCTACCTTTGATTTCTTCCGCTCTTTATTTAGCAAACATTGATGACAAAGATGCTCATGCATCTGCTGAAGAAATGTGTATAGAGATTGCAAGGTTTCAGAAAATTGAGGTAAGTGCAAAGTTACTATATAACAATTGTTTTGGGTTCAACTTTGGGTAACTTTTTTTTTAATACGTAAAGAAGACCCGATACTTTTAAAGTAGTAGTGACCACAAAAACTATCAGAAAAAAATAATGACTGAAAATAAGTCCTTTATTATTATTACAAAAAAATTGTTTAAGAAAAATTTGAGTCTAAATGTACTTGAATAGGTATAGTTGATTTTTCGAATATATAAATTTTACAAATAAAAGCCAGAAATCAAGCACAGTTCGTATATTAAATATTGCCCAATTAAGTTCGCTTTTAAAACATTTTCGGTTAAAATATAAATGAAATAAGCCAAAAGACGTTTTTTCAAGTAAAAGAAAAGTAGCAAACTTCGATAAAAGCTTATAGTTGATAATTGATAAAAAATATAATATATTGTTCTATACTTAACATTTAAATTAACTTATGCAAATAACGAACAATGGACAAATGGACAAATGGTTTAAATATTTATTTAAAATGCTACACTATGGGCAATGGTAGGAGATAAAATGGTCCCTGGTCATTCAGATTTAACGGAAAGGTTATGGATAGTTACCATTAAAGTGAACTTCATATTCAAAAACTCTATGGCAAAATAAACATTAACCACAAGTAGTGCCTACCCGTAATATAGAAGAAGCAGTGAAATATAATTATCATACAGTTATGTTAATTACTATAATATAGACTGAATAAACCAGATCTCTCACTTAACATGTCAACAACAACTAAGGTGTTAGTTTGGAAGCAAATATAGGGTGTGACTAAAATAATATACTAAAGATTACATTGGTTGATCATCATTATCTTGGTGCTACACCCCTTAGAGGGTCTCGACCTTATCAAGCTTTCTATGCCATTTTGTTCTGTCCTTTACTTGCATTTTCTAGTTGCCGACTCCGATCTTCTTCGCATTTTGTGTTACCCCATCCATCCACTTCAGCTTTGGTCTACCTTGTCTTCTCATTCCCATAAGTTGCGCTGTTAGAATCTTTTTTATCATGTTCGATTCAGGGACCCGGGCTACATGCTTTGGCTACTGCAGGCGGATTCGCTTAATTATAGTGGTAATATCTTTACCACCAAACGTATGCTTGTAGATATTCTGCAGTTCAAAGTTATATCTACGCCTCCATATTCCGCATACACAGACTGCTCCGAATATCTTACGTAGCATCTTTCTTTCAAAAATCAATAGAGCGGATTCATCTGTTTTAGTTAGCGTCCATGCCTCTGATCCATATGTGAAAACGGGGACTATCAGTGTTCTATACAGCCTTATACGAGTTTTTTGAGACAGTCGTTTGTTAGCTTTGATAGACTTTGATAAACCATGATAACACATGTTTGCAATTATTATTCGCCTTTTTATTTCTTCAGATATGTTATTATTAAGGTTAACCGATATTCCTAGATATATGAACTCTTTAACTGCTTCGAAGTTTCGGTCATTGATAATTAAATTTGCGTCAACCTTTCCAGCTCTTGTGTTTGTGTTAGTCGCCATGAATTTGGTTTTATTTTGATTTATATGTAACCCCGTTCGTTCTGCTGCTGCTACTAGCTCATTAAAAATTTCCGCAGTTCTCGCCCTGGTTCTTGTTATAATATCCACGTCATCTGCATATGCTAGAATTTGGACTGATCTATGAAATATTGTTCCCCTGCTATCTGAATTAGCGTCTCGTACAACTTTTTCTAATATTGTTCTGAAGCTATTTTCTTGTGGCATTGTAAATTAATTACTATTTATAACTGGGAATAAGCCACAATTAAAGATAAAAAATACGTTTATTGACGTTTCAATTTCCAATTCGGAAATCGTTCTCAAAATACAAACAGTAAATTAAACAAATTTTGTTTTTTGTTACATAGTGAAAAAATTCTTCTAATAATTTAATTTTATCTGACTCATTTATATTGACAATTCAGACATACATTATACATTTTAAAGTAGACGACTTTAAAATGATATTGCCAATATTGTTGAGTTGCGCTCCTGGGACGACTTTACTATAAGATAGTTCATTCGATTACATGAAATCAACTTTTAACTTGAGAATATCCGTCAGAAAAAATCATGGCATGTAATTCGTCTTTAAAAAGACAAACACATGACATGCTGACAGTAAAATTCTCCTGTTAGTGATTCCATAGTAAATTATGAGGGAAAAAACCAGGAAAAAAACCTCATAATACTATTCCGACATTGTAAGTATTTGTTCGTGAATTTAGTTTAGTTAATTTAGTTAATTCGTGAATTTAATTTAATTTATAATTTAGGGTTCAATGGAATAATTCAAATATAGTCCTAAAAGAAACGGATGGTAAAAAAAGAAAAATCAAAGAAGCGGCTTTAATTATGCTAAATGAGGCCAATTGTGTCGCAAATTCCTCGGCAGAATGTAGTAGGATCTGGTTACCAATATTGAAAGAGGAAGTTATTAATAAGAAAATACCAGTATTAGTAAGTCAGTAACATATAGAGGATACATCATTTATGTTTTTTAAATAACGTAACATATAAAATCAGAATTTTGATGTTTGTTGAAGGTAAACTAAATTCACGAACAAATACTTACAATGTCGGGATAGTATTATGAGGTTTTTTTCCTGGTTTTTCCCTCATAATTTACTATGGAATCACTAACAGGAGAATTTTACTGTCAGCATGTCATGTGTTTGTCTTTTTAAAGACGAATTACATGCCATGATTTTTTCTGACGGATATTCTCAAGTTAAAAGTTGATTTCATGTAATCGAATGAACTATCTTATAGTAAAGTCGTCCCAGGAGCGCAACTCAACAATATTGGCAATATCATTTTAAAGTCGTCTACTTTAAAATGTATAATGTATGTCTGAATTGTCAATATAAATGAGTCAGATAAAATTAAATTATTAGAAGAATTTTTTCACTATGTAACAAAAAACAAAATTTGTTTAATTTACTGTTTGTATTTTGAGAACGATTTCCGAATTGGAAATTGAAACGTCAATAAACGTATTTTTTATCTTTAATTGTGGCTTATTCCCAGTTATAAATAGTAATTAACTTTTTCTAAGGCGACATTAAAAAGCTGACAGGCCAGCGCATTTCCCTGCCTTAACCCCCTATGTATTTCAAATGGGGTTGACGAATCGTTTTGAATTTTTACTGCTGATATCTTTGCCATTGTCACTTTTATCAAACATATAAAAATGTGATACATATCTATGTTAAAATCTTTTTCGAGCATATATCGTGTATCGAGTGTAAAGATCTGCTTAATGGTTGAACGTCCACGCCTGAATCCTGCCTGACATTCTCCTAGAAACATTTCGGTATAAGGCTTTAATCTCTTGTGCAAAATGTTGTATGACATATCTTGTATGATGTATTTAGGAGAGTTATTCCGCGGTAGTTATTGCATTCCAGTTGGTTTCCCTTTTTGTGTAACCGGCAAATTAAGCCTCCATTCTTCAGGCATTTGCTCCTCAGACCAAATTTTACAAACAATTTCTCGCATCACCTTGGTAAGCTGCTCTCCTTTGTGCTTAAATAACTCTGCTGTAATGCCATTGCTACCTGGGGATTTGTGGTTCCTTAGTTTTTCTATAGATATTTTCACTTCATCTACCGAGGGGGTTCCACGAGTTCCTCATTTTGGTATTCCAGCTCTATATTGTTAGTAGGTTCCCCTACCAGCAACTCTCGAAAGTGCTCTACCCATCGTGAAAGGATATCCTCTTTGTTGGTAAGTAAGTTACTAGTCCTTCTAATAATCGTACATAATCGTATCTATAGAAAGTGCGAAACAATAATCGGAGACGATCAGTTTGGATTCAGAGCCGGCATGGGAATGAGAGAAGTCCTTTTCAGTCTACTAGTTCTCGCCCAAAAATGCTACGACCAATAGAAAGATATATTTATATGCTTTATAGACTTCGAAAAAGCATTTGATAGAGTAAGACAAGACCTACTATTAGAACGTTTGCAAGAAGTCGGTTTATATGGAAAAGACATTAAATTATTAAAAAACTTGTACTGGAACCAAAACGCCAGAGTTAGAATCGAAGGTTCCACATCCGCAGAAGTAGAAATTAGGAGGGGAGTTAGACAAGGATGTGTTGTGTCGCCTCTGCTGTTTAATCTTTACTCCGAGTTTCTTTTTAAAGAAGCATTGGAGGATTCCAATGTTGGAGTCAATGTGAATGGCGTAAATATCAACAGTATCAGATACGCCGATGATACAGTTTTAATTGCGGATTCTGACTTAGGTCTACAACGACTCATCGACAAGATCAACTCGACCTGTCAGCAATTTTTTTTCAGTATAAAAACATTATTTAAACATTAAAAAAACCAAAGTGATGTCAATCCGAAAAAACCAAAACGTACCTCAATCTTGCACAATAAACGGGCACATTTTAGAACAGGTCAATAGATTTAAGTACCTGGGATGTTGGATCGATAGCAGCCTAAATCCTGATCTAGAAATTAGATCTAGAATAGAACAGGCCAGAAAATCTTTCAAAAAAAAAATAAAAAAACTGCTTTGTGATTCTCGAATAAAACTCGAAATTCAACTACGTTTGATCAGACTAAGTCTGGTCGACTCTTCTATATGCAGTTGAAACGTGGACCCTTAAAACATCAACTGTAAATAAATTGGAGGCCTTTGAAATGTGGATCTACCGGAGAATACTCAAAATTTCATGGACATCGCATACCTCAAACGAAGAAGTGCTGCATAGAATAGGCAAGAAAAGAGAACTTTTTAACACAGAAAAAGTTAAAAAAACATCTTACCTAGGCCACATACTGAAAAATAATACGTACCAATATGCCCAACTTATAGTGAAAGGAAAATTCGAGGGAAAGAGAGGCCTAGGAAGGAAAAGACTGTCGTGGCTCAGAAACATCCGACAATGGACAGGGCTAAATTTTGAACAGCTGAAGATAGAGAAGAGTTTAAAATTGTAGTAGTCAACCTCTATTGAGGAGAGGGCACTTTAAGAAGAAGAAGTTGCCATCCTGATCATTACAATAGTTGATTCTTGGTTTGAGTTCTTTTCTAATTGGTTGGTTGCCTTCAATAAAAAGGGTCTACCAATCGCTACCAGTACTACTTGGTAGGTGTCACTTTTGGGTACTTTTACATTTTATTGTCGGTGAATGTGATATTTTTGATCTACATGTTAAGTATTCTTTCCAAAAGATTTTAATTTAGTAGAAATTGAACACCTCTTTTTGTGTTGGTGACGTTTGACTGAAGCTTCTGTTCAAAGAAGTACTTTTGTAATGTGTCTCTGCCGCAAGGATTTTTTCGTTTCTTAAAATCAGCTATTTGTTGCAAGCAATTTTTAATACGTGTGGTCTTTTTGACCATGTAGCGACTATAGTGTATGTTTATGTATGAGAGAGTAATAGAACAATAAATTATGTATGCAAATCCCTAAACTGTTGATACGGGTGACTCAATGAAAAACAGATATTTGTCAACAAGTTTACAGAAGTATATAGGAAAACAATTTTAAATTGGTTTTAAAGGTTGGAGCAGAATAGAATACAATACTTGTGAGGGTTACTAATCCCTAAATAAGGTTGCCAGTGTCGGAGTGATGGAGGTTAACAGGTACTAATGAATTTGCAAGAAATGTAAGATGTTTATTTTATTGGTTATATATAACCAATAAAAGTTTAATAAGTACCTACCTATTTTCAAAATAAAGTTTAATTCTTTAGATAAAATAAAACGTTTTATTTTATCTGAAATCAGTGCATTCCACGAAGTAAGGGTTTCAACAATCAAACATTTAATTCTTTAATTCCAGGAATCTACGACAGTAATTGACTAGATAATTACCTTCTAAACTTATTCCACAGAAAATGTGATAGTGGGTTTTTCCATTTTATAGGAAGGTCCAAGTGGCGTATTTAAAATTCTTAACAGGTCACTAAATGTAGGTACTTCAGTTGCAAGGTGCAGTTTATTGTGTATACTAGTTTTATGGAAAATTTGGAAGTGCCGTGTAAACGCTGAAAAATTGGTCCTTTAACAGTTAATGAAAAAACATTAATATTCAATTGTTTTAAATCATTTACAGACAAACGTTTATGTGAAAGTGTTGATGAGACCGTTGAGTTAGTTAGCAGTACACTTGGTGTTGGGAAATCTACGATTTACAGAGTTATTAAAGAAGAGAAATGTGGTAGTTTTTAAATGCCACGTAATGCTCCAGGGAAACCAAAATTTCAAATAGAATATCATTTTAAAGAAGGACTTCGACGGAAAGTGCATGAATTCTTCTTTAGACAAGAATTTCCAACATTGGATAAAGTTCTTGTCTAAGTTCGAGATGATAAGGATTACCCAGAAATGAGTCGAAGTACGTTATGGAAACTTTTAAAAGAAATAGGCTTCCGCCGCTGGAAAAAGAATCCCAGAAAGTCTATTTTATTAGAAAGAAGCGATATTGTCATATGGAGTTGACATTTTCTAAGAACCATAAAGGAAATGCGAAACCAAAAAAGAAAAATATTTTATCTTGATGAAACATGGATCAACAAGGGGCATACACCAAATAAATTTTGGCAGGATGAAACCGTTACAAGTCAAAGGCACGCTTTTGTAAATAACTTATCTACTGGTTTAAACCCACCATCAGGAAAGGGACGCAGGCTGATAATAGTACACATTGGCAGTTCAGACGGTTTTGTTGAAGGTGGTTTATTAACTTTTGAATCAACTCGTACCGGTGACTACCATGAAGACATGAACGCTGATGTCTTTCAAGAATGGTTCCAAAAAATGATAGATCTTCTTCATAAGAACTGTGTAATAGTAATGGATAATGCAAGTTATCACTCCAGACTTATAGAAGGACTGCCCACAACCAAGTGGTTAAAAAAAGACTTGCAGAATTGGCTGAGTTCAAAAAATATTACGTACCATCCCGGATCTATAAGAAAGGAACTTTATTCGTTGTGTGCCCTTCATAAAGAAAAATTTAAAAAATACGAAATTGATGAAATTGCCAAAAATCGTGGAATGACAGTACTTAGATCCCCACCATATCATTGTGAATTAAACCCGATTGAACTGGTATGGGCACAGATAAAGAGTGAAGTTTCAAGAAAAAATACCACTTTTAAAATTCATGATGTTAAACAGTTGTTTTTGGAGGCCGTAAATAATGTAAAACCTGAACACTGGGAAAAGGCAGTAAATCACACTATTAAAGAAGAGGAAAAAATGTGGAAGCTGGACAATATTACTGATAAAATGATCGAGCCAGTTATTATAAATCTTGGTTCTGAAAGTTCATCTTCTGAATCTGATTTGGATTTGTAACAAGTAGCTGTAAGTTTTATATTAATATTTTTATTCATCTATTTAACATACCTTAGACGGTTTTAAAAACTCTTTTTCTCTTTGGTAATTTTTAAAAATTAAAAAAAATGTGAATTTTTTAAAACCCGTTTTATTGTAGGCCAGTCAGTTCTAATATAGTGTGTGATAAAAGAGGTCACTTTTGTTTACATACACATAACACTTTATAACACTGAAATAATTCATTTATTTTTTACCATTATTCAAAGTGATTTTTCAATTAATCTTGAGCACGCCCATGGAGTGGTCGGAGATACCAGTTAAAATTATGCTAATTACTCTCTCGTTCATAAAAATAAACTATAGTTAAGGGTTAATATAATTTTTAAAAAGTGACATAATTTATTTTCGGGCCAATTGTTTAAATAATAAATAGTCTAGAAATTTTATTTTATTAAAATAACACGTTGTTTTTTTAGGACGATGTGACTTGTGTATTCAGTCCAATCTCTGACATCCAAAAGGCTTGCACTGATATTTCAGAAGGCAGAGCCTCCTGGCTTGCCATAGAAGCCTACAAAAGAGGATCTAAGAACCAAAGAAAGATCTTAGAACAACATTATGGTGTTAACAACAAAGAATCAGTCGCAAACGTTTATAAAGTATTTAAAGAATTAAAACTAAAAGAAGCTTATGACGATTTTAAGGCAGCTTTTTATGAAGACTTATATTTTAAAATACACAACAAATTACCAAAAACCTTGCCACCTAAATTATTCATCGACTTGTTAGATTTTGCTATGAGCGGAAAATATAGAGTGTAGTAAGTTGTTGTTGAAAGGATTACTTTTACCTTTAAATGATAAGATATTGATCTATTAAATATTTCTTTACGATTTACTTCATTAAGGGTCAATTGTTCGAACGCTAATCGCAATTTAATTGTAATCAAATATTTAATTAAAATAAAATACGTCGCATAGATTTATCAGGTCCAAAAACAAAAGGAAACATTGGTTTCTCAGTAGACGACTGTGAAACGGGTGAATTTACTTTTCTTTTTTTATTTGTTTGAGATTTTATGTTTAAATCTGTGTGAGTAAAAACAGAATTTGGCTTGTTTTTAACTGGTTTAGATATCGGAATATTTTTACTAGTTTTAGGCAAACTAGGAAAATTTCTTTCATATTCTGCTAAAAATTCAAAGGAATTATTACTTATAAAATTTGAAAAGGATTTTTCACAGTAATTACGTGCTTCTACAAAAGATACGTTATGTTCAGCCATTACATTTTTAATTTTTTTCTGTTTTTCATATTGGGGACATTTATTAGATATCGACAGATGGTTCCTACTTTTACAATAAATACAAAATACATTTCTCTATTACTATTATGATCTCTTCCTTTAATTTCACTACATTGAATACACCGTTCTTGTGTACTTTTACACTGTTTGGATACATGTCCAAATCTGAGACATTTATAATATTGAACGAGTTTTCCAATATACTGTTTCTTCTTCTTCTTCAGGTGCCATCTCCGCTACGGAGGTTGGCAATCATCATAGCTATCTTAATTTTTGAGGCAGTAGCTCTAAATAGTTGTTTTGAGCTGCATCCAAACCATTCTCTCAGGTTCTTCAGCCATGTGGATCTATTTTTCCTTGCATTATGAGTCGCAGGATGCCATACTTATCGCCCCTTAATATACTGTTTAACAGGACAAAATACCTTATTAAAAGAAACATAATTCGACAGAACGTTGCCTTCAAATATGACAATTATTGTCTTTTTATCTATAAATTCAATTTTATCATCATTAATATCTTTACGTTTAGTTCTATATATTAATAACTTTAGAAGATGACTCTATAGTATTTATTAAATAATCTACGTCATACTGAGTATCCACGTCCCGTACTAAACCCTTGATTTCCAACAAACGATTAGGTATGTACGCCTTAAGATTTTCCAATTTTAAAGTTTGGTTATTTACTAAATTATTTGCTTCCAGTAAAGACTTTAACAAAACCTTGATGCGATTTCTACCTATGCTTTTAATTTCTAAAATATTGTAAGTTTTAATTTTTTAAATAATATGTTAACAACAGTCATCGTATGTAATCTACCTAAATTTTCAGCATTTCATCATCATCATATAACGGGGGTCCTACGGTGATTGCCGCTTCCCGCATTTCAGCCTCTATCTTTTCCTATCTCTCCAATCTCCCCCTTCTAAGCCTCTAGATTGCATTGTTTTTGTAATTTCTCTTCTCCAGGAATTTGGTGGTCTTCCCTTTTCCTTCTTTCTGGCGGAACATACATTAAGGCTTTCTTTGCCACCGCTTCTCCTCCATTCTCATCACGTTACCATACCACTGTAATTGCCTTCCTTGTATTCTATCAGAAAGAGTCTCTCTAATTCCTGTACGGTTTCGTATTTCCTCATTCCTGATTCTTTCCATTCTCGATACTCGACATGACCTTCTAAGATAATCCATTTCCACAACGTCTACTTTATCTCGTTCATGCTTTGTCATCGTCCAACATTCGGCACCATATGTGGTAATTGGTTCTACAATTGCTCTCTATACACGAAGTTTGGTATGCATCTTTATTTTATTAGACCACATTAATGAATTCAGTATTCGGATGCATTTTTTCCCTTGGGTTATTCGGTTTTGTACATCTATTTTAACTCTGCCATTTGCTGATATGATGCTTCCTAGATATTTATACTGGTTGCTACCTTTTATGACTGCGTTTTCAAGCCTTAGATCTGTAGTATTTCCTCCAATTTTTAAATATTCTGTTTTGCTTATGTTTACAGTAAGCCCCCATTTGGCACATTGCTCAAATAATTTTCGATTCATATCATTTATATCTTCCTCATCGGTTGCAACCACCACCTGATCATCTGTAAACAACAATGTATACAGAGTTTCTTGTCCCACTTCGATGCCCATAAATCTACATTTATTTCTCCAATTCCTCAATGCTTCTTGGACGTATATTTTAAAGAGTGTCGGTGACAAACAGCATCCTTGCTTTAGGCCTTTAGTGACTTTAAATTCATTTGAAGTTCTGGTTCCAATTTTTACACAACTAACTGCATTTTTAGCATTTACTTTTTCAATATAGACCCAAATATTTTTAACATTATACTTATCTGAGCATAAATTGAAGGTTTTCGTTTCCGGTTCCATGATAGCTCCTACACTGTTGACATTTTTTATGGTCATGCTTTGATTATCAGTTTTGTTCAAATAGTCCTCACTATTATCTACTAACATTTGCGTCAACGAAGACGTCCCTGCACTAGTGTCTCCCATTGGGGGAGCAAAATTAAAGTTTACAACCATAAAACACTTAGATTGAGAAAACTAAAATACTTATTATACATAAAAAGTAAATCACAATACTAATTAGAAGTTCGGCTCGTTTATTATGTTTTTTGCACTTTTATAAATTTATAATGTTTAAAATTGAAGACCACAGGGGAAAAACGCTGTAAGTCAATTTTTTATATTTTTAGAAAACGCGATATTTAGATCCAAAACTTCATAATTCATAAATAAACATGTTAAAATACTGTTGTGTTGAGTATTTGACAACTCATATATACAGAGTAAGATATTATAAAACTGAAATTGTTATGTACATTAGGTAACAAGAGAAATTTAAAAAAACATTCAAGCTCTGGAGGAAAATGGAAAAAACGCTGTAATTGACAAAATATAATATTAATTCAACCAAAGAAAAAATAAACAGAACTAGACTTGTTTAACTTAACTAAAGCTAAAAATATTAATATTATCTTCCTTTTTCTAATCAATTTTTTTTTTAATTTGGAGATCTTTGTATTTTGCCATTGGAATGGGAAGTGACTTAGTGTAGGATCGAGAAGGAAAAACGAATTCTTTTTCAGTATACGGTGGTTCCCCACCGGTCACTTTTTGTTAATGACAGCAGAAACCGTTGTTCCATTGTAGGTGTCTCTTAAATAAATTAGTCTGGGATATTGCTTTGAAATGCTTAATTCTCTTATTGGTCTAGTTTCAAAAGGTGCTTTTATAGCATACATAGGTGCAATAAGCATAGCATACATAGGCGCAAGTGTCCAAGCTACGCACCTACTAGTTATCAACCACTTCTAAATTCTAAGGTGGAGATTTTTGATGAGTAAATCGTAACACTGCTTCCCAATCTTCTCGTGTTCCTGTTGCACTTTTTTTGGTTAACGATACCAAAATATTTATTCGTCTCCATTTAGGAGTGACCTTTTATAAGAAAGGTCACTAAAATAGACTCAAATTTGTTTATTTTATGGACTAAATAATGTAGAAACCGGAATATTGTCCAATTTTTATTTTGGCCCCCACACGAATCACAGAAAATCACTAAGTTACGAACTTCAGGAGGAAGCTGGATTGTCCCATAGTCATACATAAATGACCAAACTTCATTGGCACCCTTTCGAGCTAATGTCTCAGGTTACGAATACATAACATCATTATCACTAAGTCGATGAATATTAAAGGAGTAGCAAAACAACTGCCTTTTGTATTACACGTCGATACTCGTACTATTGGGCATTGAAAGGTTTTTATTATAGTCCATGGCTATGACTTCATATTCTCTTAAGGTCCTTGCTCGTAGTTTAGCTTTTGTTTTTCGTTTGTAAAATATCTGTGCTTCCAGCTAGTGAAGTTTCTGCCCTGTTTTAAGTTTATTAATTAATTGTTCATCTTTACATTCCCTTATTTTTCTCAAGGAACATTTTGTACATATTTTTAATGTTATCCTCTGAAAGGAACTTCCTGCTAGATTTTTATAGGCTGTAGTGACTTATGCGCCCTTTGAATGATTTTACGTGATTTAAAATTAACTGCTTAGTTTTTTCATACAATTTTTTGGGTCTTGAGCCATGTTCAACTCTATTGTCCTTGGCGGTTGTACCTTGTTTTAGGGCTTTTTGTATAGTTTTTAGTCTTCTCGTGAATATGCCATAAAGAGCAATAAAAGCATTTTGACTAACCTAAACGTCTTTGGCTCCTTATCATTAGTTACCGCAAGACGATTTCTATAATAAAAATAGCCATCACTTACGTTGTAATTCTCTTTGTCTTTTCTTGGCCTTCTTTGAGTTACAGGAAGTATGGATATTAGACCACCCAAATACAAACTGTGCTCGTCCCAATTTAGCAGAGAACTAAAATTACAAATTATTGTATTTCTTTGTTAAACTGCTATATTTTCAAAGCACTGATAACGTTTACAACGGCAGCCCTTGCCTGTTTCGTGAGTTTTCAGTTTTAGCGCTTTAGCTACATTACGAATTCGCCCAAAACTTTTTCGTTTTCTTGCAGTATTTGACTGTAAGTAAAGCCTCTTAAATTTCACTGTCCTCACTTTCCATATTAATAAACAATAGTTCAAATTTACTAAACGTTAAAAAACAAATTGTGATTATGATAATAATGATACTAAAATAAACAACTTATATGAATGCTGAACACTGACTATGATTTTCCGTTGTAAATTGTCCCTACGGACAGGCCCATTGAGCACCTAAATCTGACTTATAGCTCTTGCGGCGCTCTTCCATTGTACAGCATTATTTTATTCGTTTGTAACGTTTGACTTATTGCACTTTTATTTTATTTGATATTTGTGGATTGTACTACGTATATCCAACTATCGAAAAATGTATTTATCAAAAAATCGATAAAAATTGACTTACAGCGTTTTTCCCCTGTAGTCTTCAACTATTAAAAACTATAATTTTTATCGGAGAACTTTTAAATTCAAATTTTCACTTTGACAGTTATTTCACGTATATCGTGGTTATGTTGACTGATTTATTTTATTCCATTTTATTATTTTGCGTTATAGTTTAAAATAAACTATAATTAAAATCTTTCTGATTATAATTTCATGTTTTTGTTTACAAATGAATAATAATATTAAGCAATTTTTAATAATTTTGACAGCTGCTGTGGCGGATTTGATTGTAATTAAATATTTGATTACAATCAAGTTTTGATTCGCGTTCGAACAATCGGCCATAGGTTTATTTTAATTAAAATAAATTAATCTGTACATCGATTTTTTCGCTTATAGTAGTTTCTTATACTATTAATGTTTAATTGATATTATAAAATTAGTTAAGCTGTTGTTTTTAAATTGACTGAACTTATATTAATAACTACAATTTTTATATGATAATTTTAAAAAGTAAATTAGATACTTAGTTAATTTCTAGTAAGACTGAGACGTTAACATTTGTACCAATGTTATCAAATTTCTACGGTGTTGGCCGATATGCGCTCGACCGTTTTGGCCCTTACCTGAAATCGGCCGGTTTGCGCTCTAACACTTTCTTAATGGAGATGTATAGCTAATTATTTTCTTATAACGACCGTTTTGCGCTCTCTTGTAATCGACGTTTAATTTTATTCTACCATAACGATCAGGTAACGGTTAGGTTAGTAAAATTAGTTTTAAAAAATCATAAAACTTGTGATGTCCTCTCGTAGGAGTCACTATCCTGGTAGCTTTTGGACAGTCAGAGACAGAGTTCAAAATAAAAATAAAACTTTATTGTCTTCCTTAAATTAAATTGACAAAAATCTTATGTTCATATTTACAATTTGGTTTAGTCTTCTCAGTACCTGGCCTATTTATTCAAATTAAGTTTGACCTTCTCATATGAAATTAGTATTATCGGCAAGCGAGTGTGTATTTGAAATTTTACGAGAACGTTATATCGATTTAATAACAGCGGACGATAGGTACAAAGAAAGGAAAGGAACTCAACACGTTCCTTAAGTGATTCGGGTTAATAGGACACTCCTCGACAGTCTCAACACGACGGCTTCAGAGTACGGGTGATGAAGAGCTCAACACGCTCTTCGGGTAACGGCGGTATGGAACGGAACAACTTGTGAACTCAACACGTCCACAAGCCGGGGTATGGAAGAAGAGAACCTTCAGTCAACACCTGTCGATTCTCCTCTATGAGGAAATGTTGCGGTTTATATAGCGGAGCTTGGTAATTCGTTTTGCCCTTTCTACTGTCGATACACTCCTACTACATGGGTTGGTTCGCACGCACGCTGGTTTAATGGTGATGGCTTGGACTCATCGTTATAAACTATAAAACAATAAAAATAAATCATCTTCCCTTCACACTTTCATTCGGGCTTAAGACTGTCATAGTTTAATTATAGTATTGATATTGGCCTGTTTAGAAGATGTTTTTCTTATTTTTTCATTTTTTTTTCGTCTTTTTAAATTTTTTTTTGTTTTGTTTGTTTTTTTTTCAAACTTTTTATACAGTAAAATACAAAAAATTCTTGGGTATAAAAAAAGGCTATTTATTGCAGCTTCTAGATATATGCCAATGTCTTTAAACCCAACCTTAAGACCCTTGTATCTTTATATTTCTGTAAAGTTTTGGATATTCTTTCAACGAGATTAATAATATGTTTTCTTGCTTTCCTTCTAGATTGAAAGTAAATCGATCATAAAGGTGATCACAATATTTTGTTTCTCTAATTAGGCACTTCACTACTTGGAAAACATTGGGATGTGGTCTTATTAATGTATTCAGACGATGATTCCAACCTTCTAAAACGTTATTACTGCGATGTCTCTGATCATGGCAATTCTAGATTTCCTTTGGTAATGTGAGTATTTTCTAAGTATTGTTTGACAAATTAGTCATAAAATTGTTCCATTTTTTTAGAAATAGGAGAGGTTTCTTGAATAACCAGCCATCATCGATATCTTCCATGGGTAGATACGCTAACGCAGCATACATTCTTATGTGCAAACGTATTTCTTCGTTGTGAGTGTATTCAGAAACAAGACCAATATTTTAAACATTTTTCCATATACATTGATTTAAATTAAAATTACAACCAGAAATTTTGGCTTCGTAAAAATAAAAGGCCTTAATCACTGCATGTTGAAAATCCAGTTTTATTGGAGATGGTTTCCAATTTGGTAGTTTCTATTTCATTGATGAAAATAACATATCGTATGTCTCTTTGGTTCTGTTAGGAAGTAACGCAAATATCAATGGAATTGTATTTGTCTCCTCTGACATACTACCGATATCGATATGAACGGTGTATATTTGACTAAATTGCTTACTGCAGCTTTTGAATGGTTCATCCATAAATACAGTGTTCTTACTGTTAACCAAAATCTCCCTAGCTTTGTTGCTGGCAAACACCAAGGTTCTGTACCTGGAGTGGCCTTGTCGATAAATAAAAATTTTGTTTTGTCGCTCATTGTAATAATTTCTTCTGGAAACACTATTTCGAATGCTGCCGCTGGATCTGTGAGCAGCTCACGCGCAAGTTTTCTACAGTCGTTTAAACCACTTTTCACTGAAGGGAATTTTGGAATGTCTGTCACGACATCCAGTCCTTGACTATTATATTCTTTGAAATCCATCTTGATATATTTTTGACGGCGGCAAATAACTATTGTCTTCCTTAGCTCTTTTTCCAGCATTGAAGACATACTGCTTTACTTCTGTCGCTGCAACACTCAGCTTACACAGATGTTCGGCTTCCTTAATTATTGTGTTATTATCCATAATTATGTGGCCTCGACATTTTTCAGTTTTTTCTTTCAAACAACTCCAAAAAACCGAAATATCTATATTTTTTTTCCATACGAAAACTGTACCCTTTATACAATACACATGGTTTTCCCTTCGACGTGTCAATAATTTGCACATCCATCACTAACTCACACTGATTCACAATAATTCTTGATTTTACTATCTCAAAGAACGCAATAGAAATGAGTGACCATCAATATGGTCATTATCAAGTATAATTTTCAGGTAATTTTTCTGTTACCATACCCTTTGTTAATGACTTAAGTAGTTACCAGTTCGCATGATCAGGTAGAAAAGAAAGTTAGTTCCAGCGACCTCTTATTTTGGGAATTCTAGTTACTAATTATATCTAAACAATTAACTTACAGGTAGATGGATTATAAACAGAGGTACTAAAGATTAAAGAATACTCTGTTGTTCGACAGTTTTAGAAAAATTAAATAATTTTGTTTGTTTTGATTTGACATTTTTTTCCAATCTAAAGAAAAAAGATGTTTCTGTTTATTTGACATGTTAGTTTGTTCATTTTAGGTTCACCAGACTATTATTGTAGCATAAAATTAAAATTATATTACAAGAGAGCGCAAGTCGGCCGATTAAGGAAACTATAGTAGTTAGATATTTCTATTATGAAAATTGCAACGGGCAAACCGGTCGATTTCAGGTAAGGGCGCAACACAGTCTATCGCAAACCGGCCGTTTATAATTTCTACATTTCCTAAACGGTAGCTTTAAAATAAAAACTGAATTAAAGTCGGTACGACTTACCTACACCTACTTCGACTGATCTAATTACTGTTATCTATTTTTGGAATTTTTATGATATCGACACCATATTTTACTTTAATATATAGTTTAATACGTAGAAGTCTTTTTTTGTATAAGAGCTAGTGGATGATATAACTATAGTAGCAACAGATAAAAAAGCATCAAAGAAAACCATCCAAAAAATAATAAACGAAGTCAAACTGAGAGGACTAAGAGGACAAATGAAAATAAAATATAATTCAAAAACATAAGCAAAAAAAAAGAAGACGTAAATAACTTCTTTTTCTTCTTAATGTACCATGTCCTTTCAGAACGTTGTTTACCACCATAGCTATCTTAATTTTAGTCACTGTCACTTTTTTGTTATTTCGTTTTTTTTTGTTTTTATTGAGGGGGGTTTGGAATCTTCAAAAGACATCTCAGTCCAGGACGCCGCCTGACTAACCTTAGTGCAGGATTCGTTCTTCGTACTCCCGGCGATATTTCCCGAAGTACTTTGGTAAAATGCATTCTCATCGCCGAGTCTACGACAAAAGCCTACCTACTAAACCAGACCCTCCTCTGTCATACAGCGATCCGGAAGCGGAATGGCCACTGTAAGGCCGGCATCACTTCCGAAGCACTACCTTTATCCATTCATTCTTCATTCATACACATCCACACTCTATTCATCAGCAAGGAGGCTCCCTGTCTCATTCCAAGTAGCGCGTAGAACACACTTCTAATTCGGCATCATTCCCAGATGGGCATTTTCTCCTTCCCCACAGTGTCCGAGTATCCACAGTATAGACATTCATCTGTATTAGCCTTTCCGATCCTATAGAGGTAGGCCCTAAAACACCCGTGTCCTGTGAGCATCTGCGTCAGGAAATAATCTAGTCGCTTGTGGCCACAGTCCACCTAATCTCTTATGTTCGGGATCAGCATTTTCGTCCACTGTGTCACATCCTCCGTGTTGTTCTATTCTTCTTGCCATCTTTAAACTGACCTTTTCCTTTCCTGTCTTCTCTCAGCCACAGTAAGGTTTGGGCCTGTTCTCTCATAAAGCTCTTTTCTTTCCACTGCCAAAACATGCAACGAAACACATCCAGTGATGGTCCATAAGGCTGCCACAGACACAGTCCTGTAGGCGCATGCCACTCGCAATAGACTTGTTTTGTCTACTCGTGTCATGAGACTCCTATAAGCCGTTATCTCTATCGCCTCGCTCCAGACTGGTGCCGCGTAGAGGACGATCGACTGCACAACACCGTGTAAGACCCTCCTCCTTTCGGATTTATGTCCTCCAATGTTCGGAATCGCCCTCCCCAAAGCAGCCGCACTATTCACAGCCTTCCGGACCACCTCCCGCACGTGCTCCCCCCATTTTCCATTCTGGTGCAATGTCACTCCTAGATACTTTACTCGTTTCTTGGGTGTTACACAAGCTCCCGCATATTTTAATTCAATACTTTGCCTGTTCCTTGTCTCCTTCAGAATGATGGCTTCGGTTTTCTCTGTCCTATCTAATAGACCTAAATTACATTGGTAATGAACAGCTTTAAACTAAATTTCACTAGCATTACTCTATCAGATATGGGGATATAAGTTAAAACTGATTGAGTGTTTTGCTACTATGATTGCAATTCCATTATAGTGATTGGCATCGGTATTTCCGCCATGTTTGACTTGATGTCTATCCACGTCACATACTCCTTTTGCCACGTCAGCCTGTATATGTTTATGATTTTTAATTTTTTTATGTATTAGGTGCCAGAGTTTTAATCTTGTTTAGTCTTGCTCCTCTTCAAGGACTGAGGTTCTCCTTTTTTTTTCGGAGTAGTGGTAGTGTGGTAAACAAGACGATTCTTGTATTGGTGGAGAAGTAATGGACTACTAAGAAGCAGGGGAAGGCTTAGAATATAGCGCGTGTGTGGGGACAATTTGTAAGGAGCGCACAAGGGGAATTTGGGAGAACTTTGCCAAGCATGGCAGACCAGGCACTTAAGAGTCAATAACCATACAGTGGGAACGGCTCTTTTCTGTGGATTCCATTAGGGCCAGGAGATGTGTTTTTTCCAATGTTACACATCTGTCTGACGGTGTCCTCAGTTACAGGGGCCATGATCGGGTGAGGATGTTGTCAATCATATGCCTGAGGGTCGTAGAATATATCTTTCACTCTCCGTTTGACGTCTCTTTTGGATCTTTCTCTGAAGTTGGGGTTATTAGGGGAAATGAGGGCGGCCTGTAATGTATTTTTGAAGACTTCGGCCTTAACTTGTGGATTGCTGAAGAAGATGTTGTTGACTATGAGGTGAGATCGTTGCTGACTTTTCTGTTTGTGTAGTTGTAGCATAAAAATGTATCATTTTTAAGGCACTTTTAATTTTAAGTAAATGTGACGAAGTCGTAACATAACATGTTTGATTTGTAAGTTTGATGTACTTTTGACTTTGAGTTTAATTTTAACTTTGTGAAATAAAAGCTTTTCTTTGATATTAAAATTTTAATATATCCATCTTACAATGTACAGAAACCTACCTACTAATTGTAAAAGGCACAATAAAAATTAAAACAGGCATCTTTTGGATGAGCAAAGTAAGAGGGCTTGGATCAGGGAAACAAAAAAAAAACAAAAAAAATCCGACGTCTATACAGTTCTGCTGTGTTTTTTTTTCTGTGCCCAGTCAACAAACCCAATTAATTTTTTGAAATTTAACAGTGGAATAAAAACCATTTGAAATTTATAGCTAAACCGTTTTCTCAAGAACAATACTTAAAGCGACCGGCAATTTTGAATGTCAGTTACAAACAATCAGTTACAGACAAAAATCAAAATGCGCAGCTAAAGTTGTATAGTTTTAAAAAACGTATCTGTGTAATTAAAAATAAGCATTTTTAAACATTTATTACTGTTTGAAATGTAAAAAATTTAAATTCAACGTTTCCAAGATATATTTGAAATGATTCATATTTGTTGATAAAACTGAAAACCAAAATTTCATCCCATAGCATTTGAAGATTGGGATCTGTCAATGACAATTCTATAGTGACCGATCGATGAAAGTGATATATTTTATTGATCGTATAAGAATCATAAAAAATGGTAAAAATAGAGTAACGTAGACTTAATCAGGGAAAACCATCTAGAAGCGAATTTAGTGATTTGATTTGAAGCATTTGGAATGAAGGTTTATCTGCAGAAATTATTAAATCTTCTTTTAAAGACTTTGGGATATTTCCAATCGATAAGAAAAGATATCCAGCAGAACACTTAGATCCTGTAAAGCTACTATATATAAATATAAAGAACATGGGGTATTTAAAAATCCACTTGATATTTTCGAAGATTGCGATGAAGAAACTCCACTGCCGCAGACCAAACAGTATATTGAGTCTGTTTCAGATCAATCTAGCAGTGGTTCTCTTGATCCTTTGAATTATTACTACTTAAGAAAAATCAAAGAATGCCAAACATAACGCATCCTCTGTGCAATACTGCAATAAGTCAGAATAAGTCAGTTTCGAGATATAGACGATTTTGTTTATTTTCATGCTAATATCGGTGAAATAAGACACAAGTTTTAAGAAAAATTTTCATTTAATTATGACTTTGCATGCTTTTCAGCCTATATTACATTAACCAAAAATAGAAATTTAAATAAAATAATATTAATGCTAAAAAAATTAGGAGTTTGAAAGTTACAACACTTTTGCACGAAGAAAATTGTTAATCACTACATATTTAGTATACGAGTTTTCTTGTTACAACACTTTTGCACGGAGAAAATTATAAAAAGTGTAGACACATTTTCTGTTAGTTGTTGTCCTCTTCTCGTATATCATCGTGGGCCAAAATATTTTTATAAAAACTATTGTAGGCTTCTGGTATCATATCCGAATGGCATAACTGTACCAAATCTTTCTTGTTGGCCATTTAAATTTTCGACTGTTCTTTGTAGGCAGGTTTAAGTAGCACTTGTACTACTGTAATGTATTGTAAATATATTATAATGTACTCGTACATTATAATACATACAGCAATTAATTTAAATTTAACTTACTCTGCATGAGATTGCTATCCTCATTTGTCTGTGCACACAGGGATAAAATCCTCAATCTTTAGGAACTATTAAATTTTGACATTTTCGAAATGGTTAATTCTGCTTTTATCACTTGCAAGGGCCAATAACAGATTACATTAAAAACTACACTACTAAAATGCACCTACCTGTACTTCTTCCCTGAGAACTCTTTTTTAATAAGTTAATCAAGGTAGATAAAGAGAAAGTAATCTCCAACAACGATAGAAATAGTACCAAACATTACATTTAATGGATTCCCAGAAATCCACAGATAGATAAAGGGAAAGTAATTTCCGGGGTTTGGTATATTCGTTTGATAAATTTCAATAAATCATCGGGTAAGTAAAGAAGAAATAATCCCCAATAGCAGTCGGGGTTTAGTATGCTATAAAACTTTACATTTAATAGATTCCAAGAAATCAGATAGGTACCTAGAATAAATAGGTATCTAATAGAATGGCTAATCGCTAGCGGTAAGTTAATCTTACTATCTCTGCACACGTTTCTGATAACCATTATTCCTTCACTTTGTAATGACAATCTCATAACGTATAAAAATTATTTGTTAAAATTTCAATATTTTTATTTAAATTCAAAACAAAACAATACAACAATAACAATATGCAAATCAGGCTACCTTGAGTACAGTGATTAACAAAAGGATTGAAATTTACTACCTTAGTGAAAGTTGGGAATTACGAGGGGACAACATGATAATACAATGGCCCTGGAAGGTTACATGAAGATTTAGTACAATTTGAGATTTAGTTTTTATAGAACAAGTTTTCTGAGAATAGATATTTGTAACCTATCCGTATTGTTAATACACAAGTTTTAAGATAACTGTTTTTTCAATTCATAAAAAAATACTTTTTGGCTGTAAATAATTTATGTGTTTTTAATCCAATCTAATAAATAAATAGTCAAACGACATCGCACATATTTTTTGGAAAATATAATGGCACACAAAGAACATAAAACTTACATGAATAGATTGGTCCCATAAATCATTGTTTATTGTCTCAGCCGTTAATGGATTATGTAGACACGCTGTATATTAAAATTAAACACATTGCAATGTTCCGTGCAAAACTGTTGTAACTCTGTTACATTAGACTTACAACAGTTTTGCACGGAACTTATATACAAAAACGCACAAGTTAAACTGGTGTTGTTGTAATATTTAGCCGGTTAAGCATATGAAAGTTACTAAAGTTTTACAGAGGATAGATATTATGCATGTTTACAGTCGAATTCCATTATTACTTCATTTTTATAAAATTTTGAGTTACTGCAGTCTTGCACTGAGGGTGCGATAACAGCAAGAAGAAGAAAAAAAGACTCTATGGCAAAAGTCCTAACAACAGAAGAGTACTTAGAGGAAATACAGAAAAACGAACTAAATAAGAAAAGTAAGATGAGAAATCTACAAAATCACGAAAGAAACAAAAGGCGAATAAAAGTTTAGTTGAAAGTAACAGGGAAAGCAGCATTGACGAACGGCAAGTTTACCAAGATAAAAGCTATGTAGACGATTTGACTATAGAAGATATTATTGAAGATGACTGTGATAACGAGCCTTCAGAAAATGGAGAAACAAACCTTGAAATTACGGAAGCATATGAACTTAGGGAAAATGGTTTTATGCTAACTAAATTTAATACTAAGAAGACGCAAGTTTACTACGTGGCACAAATTCTTTTTTTTTGCACAAATTTTTAAGAGCAATGTAGAAGTATAATATGTGAGGCGCTAAGGATTTAAATTTATTTTTCCAGCCATTGAGAAAAAGTACTTCATCGACAAAAGTGACATAGAAACGAAACTGCCCCTGCCGGAAATAGAAAGTACGACCTGTCGTATCTCTCAGCAGTATTGGTTTCCTGTCGACTTTGAAAAGTACGTCGTTCAATAATATGTATTACAAAGTACGTAGAATAAAAATGTGTTTTAACTTCAGTTCTTTAAATCCTAATAACAATCTGTTTTACTTCGTTTTGAATTAGGTATGGTTTATTTAACTTGTTTTTAAATTTTTTTTTTTTTGTAGTTTAATAACAACATATTTTTGTGCCAAAGAAGAAGTCCTATTAAGTTTATACAGAGCCCTAATAAGATCTAAGTTAGACTACGGATCTATATTATATATGTCTGCCCCTAAAACTTATTAAAAATCACTAGATACAAGTCAAAACACTTCATTAAGAATATGTCTTGGAGCCTTTAGATCTGGCCCTACAGAAAGCATATATGTCAAATCGTGTGAACCCCCTCTAAATATTAGAAGACAACATCTATTAAACTCCTATTTTGCTAAGGTTTCTGCAAACCCTAATAATATTTTTTTCCAACTTATTAAAAATTTTCAATTAACAGGAGCACACAATAGAGCTACTTCCAATTCATCACTACAGTTTCTATTTCCACTCTTAGAAAATATTGACCTAAATCTCACCACCCCCATTATTCAGCCCAATACTCCACCTTGCCTAAAAATATTACCTGACTTTAACGTAAATTTGTGCAGATATAAGAAAATGGAAACCCCCACGATACTCATGAAACAAACTTTTAACGACATAATTAATAGAGACAAGTTTAATAACATAATATTCACAGATGCATCTAAAGACGAAGAAAGTGTCGGATGTGCTGTTACTTCCACAAATAACATACTAGCAATGTATAGACTACCCGAGATGACCAGTATATTCACAGCAGAACTCTACGCTATACTTAAAGCTCTACAGGTTCCAATGCAGGGTACCAAAAATTTAGCAATCTGCACAGATTCATTATCATCCATAAATTCGATTAGAAAAATCTACACATCAAATCCTTTAGTTAATGAGATCCACGAAAGATGCACAGCACTTGCTAAATCAAACACTTTGGTTTCGATTATATGGAATCCTTCACATGTTGGTATTAAAGGAAATGAGAATGCTGAGCACGCAGCAAATGAAGCACGTCGCTCTGACCTTACAGATGAAAAAGTCCAAATGTTTCAAGACATAATAATTGAAATTAAAAAGTTATCTACCTCAATGTGGCAAAATCAATGGAACAGGTGCACTACTCAACTAAAGTATATTCAACCAAACATTTTAGGACCTAGAATTGTTACAATGAAAAGAAAATCGAAGACCATCATTAGAAGGCTCAGAATTTAGCACACCCGGCTAACCCACGGATATCTGATGGTTCCCGCAGAACCTCCAAACTGCCAATATTGCAACTCCCGTTTAAGTGTATACCATATACTTGTGGAATGTAACCAGTACGCAGCAGCACGGATCAAACATGGTATCCACGTAAGTTTATGTAATATTTTAAAATCTAAAAACAATATGTCTAATGTGATATTCCTTAAAAACTGTAAATTATATCACCTATTGTAATTGTATTATCTATCTATATTTCAATTTTGTAATAATCCGCTACTTTTTTCTTTATGTTTTTTTTTTTATATCATCTGTATTGAAATTTATTGAATCAATGTAACTTTATTGTTATTCTGTAATACAGTTCCTCGTGTCAATGGCCGCAGCAACCGAAACATGTGATTTGAAATAAAAAAAACATATTTTTGTATTTATGCACGTTTATCATTTTTATTCCCCAGTGGTTCATTATTTGCAAACTCATATAAAATAACTAAAAGCGCAGAAAATACAGGGTCTTATTTTTAACCTTTCACTGTCTCATATTTAGCCTAAATAGTGGTTAAAAACGAGACACCGTTTTTAAGAAATTAAGCTCTTTATTTTAAACATTATAAATGTTTTTTACTGTGAGGTATACAACACGGCTTTCTCTATACAGGGCAATATGACAAAGCCTTAAAATCGGGTTTTTTGGTTACAAAAAAATTAAAATATTTAAAAATTGTCTCGTTTTTGCACCACTTGACCCTATAAGTAAGTCTGTTTAATCCTTGTTATTTTTAAAATGCTAAAATTTCAAAATTCTCTTTATTACCTCCAAATATATAAACAACGATACATAATATCAACAATTTATGAGATGAGTATATAAAAAAGTTCTCAGCTCGTCTGAATCACGTTTCTCATGCGATTACGTGACCTCTCCAGTTTTTTATCCTACGAGTTTGAAAGCATCGACTTATCATATTTTTATTGTCAAGTTCGACAGCCAAACAACTGTGTGTTTTAGTGAAACGGGGCTGTTAGTGTGTTCATTATTTTTAACGGCCCGAGTTTTTATATTAGATTTCTTTAAATATTGAAAGGGAAAAGCTGTAGTAGGAAATTTATTTATAAGTTGTCTTGTAGTGGAAAACCTTTCCGGAAATAAAATTTTCGGAAAACTCTACGAGCGCAGAAAAATAAATAGAAGATGAATAAAGGTATCCTTATGTTCTTCAAAAGAAATAGTTATTTTTAAAGGAAGGATATTTAGAAAGTCAATTATTTTACGTCCAACACAGTGACGAATAATAATTAAACATAATATTTAGTTGATAGAAAAGTTGAGCGCCAACTATTTTTAGAATAAAAATAATAAAGCAGAAGAGAAAATGAATAAGTGAATAAAATTAAAAGTCAAAAATAGAAATAAAGTAAGTATTTAGGGAGAATAACCAAATAATATACCACTACATCTGGCATTTGTCGATTATCACAAAGCATTCGACAGTATCGAGAAATGGGCTTTCTTAACAGCATTGGACGACGCCAGAGTAGATTCAAGATATGCTGCCCTCCTTAAGAATATATACGATGATGCCACTTTTCACGTAAAACTAGATGATGATCTGGAAACTATGAAAATAGACCTTGGCAAAGGTGTGAGACAGGGCGACACCATCTCACCCAAGTTATTTACTTTGGCATTAGAAAATGTTTTCAAAAAACTAAATTGGGCCGAAAAGGGATTAAAAATAGATGGAGTATATCTTAACCATTTGCGTTTTGCAGACGACATAGTACTAATAAGCACAGATATCCATGAACTAAAATGAATGTTACAAGATTTAAATCACAAATCGAATCAAATAGGATTAAAAATGAATCTCGACAAAACAAAGATATTAAGCAACAGCCTAGAAAACATCACGATAGATAACATCAATATAGAAAAGGTAGAACAATATATATATATATATATATATATATATATATATATATATATATATATATATATATATATATATATATATATATATATATATATATATATATATATATATATATATATATATATATATATATATATATATATATATATATCGCACTAATAATACAATAGTGTCGTAACTCAAAAAAGATGATTTTTCAGAATCAACGAAAAACTGATTAATCATGTCCTATCGCAGGTAAAAATAAAATTAATGCATAATATGTTTCTAATTAATATTAAATCAAGTTTCTTTGTACTTTTTGTTAAATAAAAATACTGACAGTGAGAATATTCAAAAATTTTGAGGTCACACTGTATTGCTCTAAGCAAAATGTTCGAAATGAAATATTATTTTTAGTTATGACATTATTTATGAAATATTTTGTGTTACTACAATTTGATTTACTATTTTTTTCTGCGGTTTACGTTAGTTTTTGGACTTTATTCTTTAATCTTCTATTTGGACTAAGTCTTTATTAAAAATGCGGTTAAAGGTAGATGCCGACGCAAATGATAAGCTTTCTTCTGTACATTTATCTTTGTAGTCTCGATATAAATCAGCTAAAGACTTGCCACCCTGGATATATTTCCGTGACATCTGGGCTCTAAGGTAATGTGATTGGACGCGTGGTATAGCATTTATAAAATGTTTGACACCTTCATAGATCTCCGGTTTCACAGTACGTTGTTTGCCATGTTTTCCACGTAATTCATCTTGTATTAAACCACACTCTGTTTTTTTTTTGGATAGGGCTGTAGCAACGGGTCGATCGTTTATAGCAACAGTATTTTTAAAAAATGTTTTGTAAAAACTCTAATGAGATCGTCGTTTACTGTAAAATTAAATCCAGTGTTTAGTTTGCGAACATTTCTTGTTGAAGAATAACTATATTTTGATTTAATTTCTATAGTAGGTATGTCTAATAATGAATTTTCTTTGTTTTTGTAAATGTCCTAAACTCCAATACTTATTAAAAATATCTTGTCTTAATGTCTCGTTTATTCGTGAACGACAGTTTAACCTGCATTTTTTGCCACAAGTCGGACCAATTTTCCTTGCAGGCACTTATTTTTTGTTCACAGATTCATACGCTTTGCCAGTATTTCGAAGTCGTTTGGCTACATTGTGTTTCCAGGTTTTAATATTACGTATCCTCTTTTTGCCCTTAGTATTATTGTTTTGTCTTCCGAGGAAACAGTGAATTAATTAGTTAAGTCACTAGTTCCAGCAAAAGGACTTAAATTATCCACAACTCTATCACCCGGACTTCTTGATGAACAGCTACTGGTAGAAGAGCTCCTCGATGAAGAGCTTCTTGAAAAAGAGCTACTTAATGATTTTATTGTTAGGCTTCGAAGCAAACTATAGGTTTTACTTTGAACACCAGGAACGAAATGCGGATCTCGGTCGGAATCATCGTAATCAAAGTCGCCCTGGTCTGAGTGCATCGGTGAAATGTAATATTGCCTGTGGTTGGATTCTATAATAGGTTTAACATTATTAACCTTATTAAAGGAACTTTTTACGTCAATTTCTTGAAGTACTTGATTACTCGTAAATGGTGAAGGTATAGGAGGTGATCGTACTTTCGCAACGTCACTGTTTTCCATTTGGGCACCAGGTTCATTATTTCTACTCTCCAATGACAATAACGACGGTGAAGAGATTTGATCGCAGTCCTCAGCATTTTTTGTCATAGCAACAAGTAATCGCCCACGACTCATAGGTATTAAACCTACAAATGAATCAAGTAATATTATTAGATTAAGTATATAGGTACTTGATGGAAAAATGACACAAAGAGTGTATTAACTCTAAATTGAAAAAATAAAGTAGTTCTTTAGCTTTTTTTTATAACAATGCTACACTTTTTAAATGAGTTATTACTATTGAGGGATCGGCAAATAGATAATGATTAATAAAGGTTTTACAAACAACAACAAAAATGATTTAAAATGAGTATTCAAAAATAATGTAACATGTCAAAAATAATGAACTGATCCAAGAATAGTGTGGTTAGTATAAATATTAATTTAAAAAGTGCTGGTGTAAATCAGTAATAGTGTAATAACTACAAAACAACAATAATATGGTTAGGTTCAAATCTACAAGAATGTAATAACTTGAAATACAGCGAAGAAAATTACATACCTGATTCCTAGATCCTAGAAATAGATAAACCCTAGAAATTAAAAAAAGGACACAATTGTCATGGGCTGCTTTTGGTAAGTTGAGCTTCATTTTAAAAGACAGAAAAATCCCAATTCACTTAAAACGAAAAACCTATGACACTTGTAAACTACCAGTTGCAACTTATGGATTGGAAACTATGGCAATAACAAGAAAAATGGCAGAACAATTAAGAGTAACTCAACGGGCCATGAAGAGGGCCATGTTAAATATAAGCTTCAGAGACAAAATTCCTAACACCGAAATACGTCGAAGAACTAAAGTAACCGACATCATGGGAAAATAGCGACATTGAGATGGCAATGGGTAGCACATGTAGCAAGACAAGACACCAACAGATGGTCTCATAAAGTGACATTCTGGAGACCTCGAGAAACAAAAAGAAGCGTGGGAAGACCTAAAAAGAGATGGATAGACGATATAACTGCTGTAGCTGGAAAGCAGTGGATAAGAATTGCAAAAGAAAGGGAAGCGTGGAAGCAGTTGGAGAAGGCCTATGTTCATCATTGGATAAATGAAGGCTGAAGGAAGAACCAAATAACATTTTATTTTATATCTCGTTTATTTGGTAATTTGTCAATAATCATCATCATCATCTTTGGCTCTACAGCCCTGGGTGGGTCGCGGCCTGTTCAAGAACTATTCTCCATTCCCCCCTATCCTTCGCCCTGGTTTTCCAATTTCTGACCCCTAGATTCCTCAAGTCATCTTCGACTTGAGTTTTGAATCTAGATCTTTGCCTGCCTCTCTTCCTGGTTCCTAGTGGCTCTTGATAGAATGTCTGTCTTTGGAGGTCTTCAGTGTCCATTATTTCAAGGTATCTAAGGCCCGATTTCACCAACGATTCCAAACAGTTGCCTTCAAAAGTAATTCTTATCAAAAAGAACTTCGTAAGTCAATACTTAGGAACACTAGCGTTTCACACGCTAGTGTTCCTAAGTGTTTCCTTATCTAGGAAATACCTTCTTAGGTATTACTTTGGGTACCTTTGAACTATTATTGATAAATAAAAAGAAGAACAAGAAGTCATAACCTTACTTTTTTATTTGTTATTGAATTGTTTGTTTTCCAAGTTGGTTTAATTAAAAGAAAAGGGCTGTAAATTTCTTATTAAATATGCGGAGAGCATATTAAATAAAATTAAAAATGAGTTGATTACAATGTTATATTATACAGTATAATACATTTTTTATCTAATTTTAATTTCAGATAATGAAGAAGTGCCACCAGCTCTATTGTCATTATTGAAATAATTTTAAAATAAAACATATCTTGAAAATTGTTTTTTATTTTATATTTTTAATAATACACTTTTAATGAAATCATGAATGTGTTTTTGAAAGAAAATACCAATTTGTTAGGTAGAATATCATTTTCTATTTGTTCCAACACATATAAAACTGTTAATTTAGACATTAGAAACCTTCTAAAAAAATCCACATCGTCCAAAGTTCCAAAATAATTTGGCCGATTCTTGATAACTTCAGGTCTTCTTTCTGTTTCTTCTTCAGAATCAGATCAGGAATCGAATCGACCTAGATTTTCGATAAACTGTAGTGCTTCCATATTATAAATAGTACCAAAGCAACAATTAATTAATATAAAATAATACAAAAATAACTAACTATAAAGTAACAACACACAAATTTCGGTAAGAAGCAAATTATTGACATACTTCACAAGTACATCCGTCAAAACTCTTAAAACATAACCTCACTTTTACCTATAGGTAATACCCACGGTTCGTAGACTTACTACGGTTGCCTCTTCCGACTGGGGTGGGGATGCTTGAGTTACGTCACAGGAGTACACAAGAATACAAAACCCATTTATTCGCGATTGAAACTGAATGTAGAGGGCAGGTCGATTGCAGTGTCATGGCCGATATAAATGGTATAAACAAAAACAAACATAACATTCGAATATTTACCATTGCTTCTCCATGTTTATTTTGGTTTAAGACGAGTTATTTGTATCATTTAATAATGGAAATTAACCTTAATGATATCTTTGAGTATTGTGGTAAAGCAGAGTCCATTGGTTGAGGGTGAAGCAGTTTTCAAGTGATGAATTCCTAAATTTTAACTTTAATGTTTCGAACTGACTTTTGTATTGATGACTATGAATTCTATTTTGTGTATACCTGGGAACCCAGGATATAATATTCTGTGTAATGTTTGCCTTAACGTATATATGCATTATTATACCTTATGTTTTTATTATGTTAATTTTTATTTTATACTATTTTTTGACATATCTAAGTACTTTATTGTATATTAACATAAATAAATAACTTTAACTTGGCTTTATTGTAAAATAGTTCATTTGATTACATGAAATATGAAATCAACCTACTTTATTTATAAAACATTTTTGTTTTGATACATCCATCCAATCACAGGGCTGAATGTTAAGATTCAAATTACGTCACAGGAGTACAATCCGGCTTAACGTTCATTGGTTAGGCGGAAGAGGCAACCGTAGTAAGTCTAGGAACCGTGGGTAATACCCATCGAGCAAAAAGATAAAAGAGGGAATGTAAAAGTAGTGGGGACAACAATATTGTTAGACAGGAAGTGCCATCTTGAGAGGCCACTTTAAACAAGGAAAGACAGTCTCTTTCCTTGTTTAAGAAGTCAAATTTAGTTTGGTTATGTTATTGTTTGTCCCAACTGTCACATGAAATTTTATTTATATTGAAGTTTTTTACCAATTATGTCACTTTTTAGACATTTATTTATTATCGTTAATATTTAATTAAAGCTTTCTTGTCTGAAAAATATTTTACAGGTATTGTTAACAAGTGTTGGAAAATTTAAATTTAGCGCCTTTGCATTTCCGGATATGTCCGCCATCAGAGGCCACTTTTTTGGTCTCCTTTTCATAACGATTAGATTCCCTCTTTTATCTTTTTGCTCGATGGTAATACCCATCGAGTTAGAATCTATGGAGAGGGCATCACGTGACTAAAAACGACCTCACTTCGGCCATATTTTTATTATTGTTTTGACACTATTGACAGGTTGTATATTTTTGTTTATGTTTGTTGTTTTTCGAATATTTTTAGTTTTATAATACTTTTATAGAAACTGTAATAATGTATTGTGATAGTGCATAATAATGGTTTTTTGTTCTCAACATAGTTGCAGTAGCAGAAGCATTGTTAATAAAAAATCTTCAGAAATAACGTTGTACAGGTTAGTATACATATATGTTAACAATGTAATGGCCCGTACTTCAGAGAATAAATTAATAGTATTTGACTGTATTAATTTATCTTTATGTATAATATATCGTATTTTTACTGTTTACTGCGGGATAAATAAATCATAGTTTATTAAAAATGTATTGCACTTTTTAGATTATGATTAAATTTTCTAATTAACTAGTCATATTTTTATAGTAGTTTTAATATTATTGAGTCCGGCCATGATCCCACCGTCTTATTGGTATTATCGTTAGCCACACCTACCTACGCCGTTTTTAATACACACGTTAATATGCTCATAGCTTCTCCATAGATTCTAACTCGATGGTAATACCTAAACTATTTAGGGAGATCGCAAAACGTATCCTATCATTAGGTAATGCTTAAGCGGTTAGGCAATTCTTAGCGTATGGTAAAATCCGTTTTAGAGTTAGGACGTCGACGTAACTAAGCCCGCTTAGGTAATTCTTAAATATTTAGGTATCGTCGGTGAAATCGGGCATTAGAGACCTTAGTCTATTAATTTTAATAGACCGGACGATGTTGCATTTTTATAGCATTGATACAACTCAAAATTGTAGCGCCTGCGCCATATCCCGCTTTCTTACTCCTCCGTATATGTGTCTAAGTATTCGTCTTTCAAAGCGGCCTAACAGTTTTTCGTCGCTTTTCATCATAGTCCATGTCTCTGACGCGTATATCAGGACAGGTTTAATAAGAGTTTCATATATTAGTATGTTGGTTTTTCTGCTAATTATGTGTGATGTTAAGAACTGCTTTAGTCCAAAGTAAGCTCTGTTCGCAAGGTATATTCTTCTCTTAATTTCTACGCTTACTAGTTGCTGTTATTTAGTTATGTTCTAAAGTTGTGCAAAATTTAAAAAAAAAAACTAAAAACACATGGCAGGAAAGAAAACTTCTGCCATACTTACTCTAAACAGCACAGTCACTTGTCAACAAATTGTTAACATTTTGGGTGAAACCTTTTATAAGAAAGCAACAAATAGACTTACTTCAAATTGGCAGCTTCCCATGTCTACTAATCTAAACTCCAGGTTATCTGATAGCAGAAAATCCGATCAAATGTCTTTAAATATGCCGTTTACATTACAAGAATTATCAGACACATTGTAATGTTACAAAAATTCAGCTGCAGGTCCAGATAACATCCCCTTTATCTTTATTAAAAATGTTTCAAGACCAAGTCTCGCTAAATTGCTGGAAATATACAATTTAATATGGACCAAAAAATCATTTCCAACTTGGCAAAAATTATTATGGCAAAAATTCCTGTTAAAAAACAAGGCAAACCTTCAACTGATCCAAATTCCTACAGACCAATTTCTCTTACATGTACAATGTGCAAACTTATGGAGAAAATGATCAATAAAAGACTCCTGTGGTTCCTAGAAAAATATAAAATAATAAATTTGGCACAATCATGTTTTAGGTCAAATCGAAGTACAGCAGACAATCTAGCAATCCTTCAAACATCAATCATTAACGAGTTTTAGTGCAAACAAGACCTAATAGCTGTTTCGTTTGATATCGAAAAAGCATTCGATACTCTGTATAGGCCTCTTATTATAGCTAAACTCGAGGAGTACAGTATATCTGGATATATCTAATATAAATTTGTAACAAATAGAACTTTTAACGTAAGAGAAAATGGAAAAATTTCTAGAACTTTTAAACAAACTGATGGCGTTCCCAAAGGATCGGTATTGAGTCCTTTAGTCTTTATTCTTGTTTTAAACGATATATGTAAAACAATTGAGCTTACAGTCAAGTTTGCACCACTCTACGTAAATGATTTAATAATTTTTTGCAGAGGCAAAGACACTGTTGCCACTTGCAAACTACTTCAGAATGCTACTGACCAATTGCTTGAATGGACTTCAGTAAGTGGATTTAACTTTTCTGTTGAAAAGACAAAAATCATTAAGTTTTCTCGCAGGACAGCTATAGATCCTAAAATTACCATAAATTGTACTTGTTCACCTGCAGTAAAGAGTATGCGGATTTTAGGACTCACATACCAACAGCAAACTTACTTGGAAATGCCATTTAAAAGATCTTAAAACTAAGTGCATGACAAAACTTATTTAAAACTCTGTCTAATCATCATTGGGATGCAGACGAAGACTCCTTGCTTCAGATTTATAGATGTCTTATTCGTTCTAAATTAGACTACTGCAGTTTCATTTATATGTCAGCTAGCCCATCAAATTTTAAACTTCTAAATTCTGTACACAACACTGCATTCCGAATATGCCTTCCCCTCTGGCTACGTCGCCGGCAACTCTTTTTATAATATGCTTCTCGACTCTCAGCTAATACCGAAAACCCAGCTTATAAATTATTAAGTAATGAACTTTTAAACTCTCCTTCTCCTATTAAACTTCAATATATGCCACAGTATCTCTCACCACACCTGAATAATATCGATCTTTCAGCCACAACTCCAATATTAATATCACCAAAACCTCCCTGCTATAAATTGATAGCAGATTTTAATCTCTCGTTAACTAATTATGATAAGCACCAGACAAATCCACAATTTCTAAGGCAAACCTAAAGAATTAATTGCTAACAACAGATTTGACAAAATTTTATACACAGATGCTTCTAAGAGTCCTATAGCTGTTCGATGTGCTGTAACTTCAAACACAGATTTAATCATATCTAGCAATCTCCCAAATTTCAGCTCCATACCTACTGCTGAATTATTCTCTATTCTCCAAGCTACAAACTTACTATCTCCAGAATATATAAAAGTAGCAATATGTACAGACTCTTTAGCGTCTATCTATTCTCTCAAAAGTATGTACACGGTAAATCCTTTGATTCAAGCTATTCAAAAGTCTTTCGATAGTTTAATCTCAATGGGAGTATCCATAACCATGATCTGGATTCCGTCTCATGTAGGAATCCCTGGTAACGAACGAGTTGACCTATTTGCAAAACAAACCTTGTCTTCAAATATGGAGACTAAAAACATACGACTGCATACAGATTTACAGTCGTTTTTTTAAAATATCATCCAAATGTCTTGGCAAGATCACTGGAATAAAATCCCTTCCAAGCTTCGTAACATCCATCCCAGCGTTAAAAAGCTTAAGTTTCCTTCCATGACACGAAAAAACAAAATCTTAATCCGCCTACTAAGAATCGGCCATACAAGACTAACTCATAAATATTTAATGACTTCTCAAGATCCACCTACATGTACACACTGTGGTAATATCCTGTCTGTTAAACATATTCTCGTAGACTGTCCCCGCTTTATTAACGAAAGAAAAAAGTCACAATTAAAGATAAAAATACGTTTATTGACGTTTCAATAAACTTGAAACGTCATTGAAATTGAAACGTCAATAAATAAACGTCCTATTTTTATCTTTAATTGTTTCTTATTCCCAGTTTAATAGTAATTAATTTACAATGCCACAAGAAAATAGCTTCAGAACAATAGAAAGAAAAAAGAATCGAGTCAAAACCTACAAAATATTCTCAGTTCGCCAGATCAATTCCAAAACCTTACTAACTTTCTCTATGAAACCTAGCTTTACCAGGAAATTTAGAAGAAGAAACGTAGTTTAGAATTTGATAATTGTAATAATTGTACCAATATTTAATGTATTTAATGTATTTTTTTATTGAATGTAATGTTATTGTATATTCTTATAATGCATTATAATAAAATGGAACCTGTGTCAGTGACCTACGCTGTCGAGACACGTAAAGCTAAATAAAAAAAAATTATTATTACAAATGTTACAGGAATGCCGCTAATAACTTTTGGGTGGATGCGACTGTGTATCTTTAAATAAAAAAAAATTAAAAATAAAACAGTAGGTATATTATAAGTTGAAATAAAGTTTCCATTCACCTCATAAAATTCGCTCATTTATTTTATTTTGGTTTGTTCCTCGCATACCATTAATATATTATTTATGTGCCTGTTATTATCACTGTTAATAACATTCTTATACCGGTTACCTGGATTCCCAATACTTTGCCACGGGCACTTTCTACTCACATATTAAAGCTAATTTTAATTGATTTTGGATGTTATTATTGTTGTGATAAGTGAAGAAATATTTATATAAAAAATTAAGTTAAAATATGTTGAAAAATATTTTAAAAAGTGTTACCGATGTGCCTAGGTTAGAATATAGTTTGGCAAGATTTAGTTTGTTTAGGACGTTGAATCAGGAAAAAAGGTATATTAGGGTTGTTTTATTTTTTATTAACCAATTAAACTTAAATAAAAAACCAAAAAACATATACACGGGGTGTGTGAGAGCATTATTCACCTGAAAATGCACACCCCACCCAACCACCCTTAAACCCTACCCCTATTATTTTTACCCAAAAACCTACACTAACTAACAAACTGTTAAAAGTAAAGTAAAGTTAAATAAACAATGATTAAAGGAAAAGAACAAAAATAACTGGACCCAGTCCAATTCACTATAGCCCGCAAGCCAAGGCCCCTCAGGCACGCCCATCAGACAAAGACCCTTCAGGCAACAGCCTTTCAGGACCAAACTACCCTAGAGGCAACCGCGAAACCTGAGTATCGAGGCTGTGTGCGACAAATACGGGCTCGATGGCCAGACCTATCGATCACTCAGCCGGCAAGGAGACGAAAACTTGTTTTGTCAAATTCCCGACTGTCTGATCGAGCACACAACTTCCGAACAGAAGGCCGACAGCCTGCTGAGAAATAATATAATTATAAATTTTGCTTAGATATTAAATTTCTGATCTTTTGTTTAAATTAATATCACTTCTGCTAATACAAACCATTTCCAAAAAAGTCCTTTTAAATTTATTACTTTCATTATACAAAATTCTAATGTCATCAAAATCCATAATATCGTATTTGTCGATTACATGCTCTGCTAACGCACAAGATGGTTTTTTAATTCTACAGTCACTTTTGTGGAAAATAATACGGCTTGACAGATTTCTTCCGGTCTCACCAACATACACAGCTTCACACTAAGTACAACTAATGCTGTATACTACATTTGTTTTATCTATTTTATCTATAGGATATTATTCGACAAGCGAAAGCTGGCGGGTTGCGCATAGAACAAATTGAAAAGTGGAAGGGTTTGAATTTCTATTGCAGTCGGCTAGGAGTTCATATCGTGTAATTAGTGTCATATTTCTGACAGTGTTGTCAAGTATTTACATTTTTATTTGGAGTAGCTCTATATTATAAACTACTATTTATATTTATTAAAATGGCAAGTGTATTAAAAGGCAATCCTTTGAGATCTCAAGCACGAGAAATAATTTACAATGTTTTTAAGTTTACAACCGAAGAAGCTAATGCAGATAAAGTCTTAGTTGATTTAAAAAAGATACAAGAACGTGTAGCTCAATTAACTGCTAATTATAATACTCATTTTCAAAATAAATTCAGATATAAATAATTTAATTTAAGTTACAATCAATAAAATTATAATCAATAAATAAATAAAAACTTATAAAACAAAAAAATACCAGTAAATAATAAGTAAACAATGGATTCGTTAATTAGTACTTTACAGTTCAGTATTTTTGATAATACAACGTATATCTGTAGCGACAAGCTAATTATTTAAAAAATTAAATAACAGTTCTCATGTTAAAATTTACATTATCGCAATTGTAACGAAATATGATATTGTAAGCAATAACATCACAAGATAAAAGGCCGACAATACTTGAGTTTACTGTCTGGCTTAGAAAAATAAACAAAAAACGTGTGTTCTGTGTTATGTTTAGTTTTGTAATCCTTAAGACACACAAGTTGCATCAGTCCGCGATACATACAAAAATACATTCCCTTCGAGAATTAATTACGTTTTATGAAAATAAATATTATTCAAAAATTTTTTCTACGTTTTATTCAATATTATTATTATTTTTATTTTGTTTTTGTGATAAATACGTTGATCACACACGCAATGACACAACCGCGGAACATATCTATTAACGTAATTTTTAGATCCCAACTAAATTTTTGATATGGCAACTATGCATTTGTGACACCCGCGATTAAGTACTTCTCCTATCTCTCTTAGAATAATTCCTTCTCTATTTTCGCGCAGCTCACCCGCCAGCTCTCGCTTGTCGGATAATACTTAGTTTTGGAATCTAAAGATGAAATAGTTTTGATGTTTTTTTTTTGATATTTTTATATTGTCAATAACCTTTAGTGTTTGTAATAGTTTAGGTGTTAATGATGGTGTAAAAAAGTAGTGAATGGTAATAAGTGTTGTGATTATTGGATACAATGTTCTGAGATTTAGCAAAAAATGGTGTTAAGTTATTTATATTAGAAATATTAGAAAAAGCATCCTATGTAGCATATCTGGAGGATAAAAGTTCTCAATTAAAATATTTTTTATTAATTGAAGATCTTCTTGTAGATAATCCGGATGGGAAAGCCTTTAAACACGTTCTTTTAATCCTGTTAAATTGGTCGTGATTAAGGATATATGATGGTGAATGTTCATTTATTATTGTTTTTAGTTTAATCTCAGAACTTTTCTTGGGTTTTTTCTTGGGTTTTTGTGTAGGTTTCCTTAAATTTTTTCTGTTTGTTTGCCTTTTTCTGACAGAGCTGGAGTATATGTTTTGTAAAGGTGATAGAATTTCATCTACGTCCCGTTTACGGCTTTTTTTTCTGTTTGGATTCTAATATCTAGTGTAATTTTTTCCTGTATTTGTAATGCAATTTTAATATTTTTATGTTTTTCATTAAATAATTTTTTATTGTTCAAATAAGAACCCACCTTCTCGGGTTATACGGAACTACACAAACTAACTATTTTGCAAATTATTTTTGCAACACAATGTTTATTAAAACCTAGTGTGAATCATATTTTACATATTTTTAGACCCAACTATGAAAATCGCCAACGAAATCTAGACTTTTCTTTCGAAGAGAATGCTATTATCTCAATCTATCCAGAGATCAAAGAGGAAATAATAAACCAACAGTTGATATACCACCAACAATTTCCAGATCTGAAATACAGGTTTTCAAAATTACTCGACTATCACCTAAAACTAGATCCTAAATATTTGGCTCGAGCAGTATTTCTGGTTCACGCTTACAGACTTTTAGAAAAGCCATCATTACTTAATGAAATCAATATAAGAAAAGCTTCCATATTAGGATGGTGTCATAAAATGGTAAGATATTCTTCAATAATAACACTGTTTTTGTTAGAATGTCTTTAACGTAGCGAAGTATTATTATTATCCAGATTGTAGCCATATTGAACTCACTACCTGCCAGGGAGAACTTACTTACTTCAGGTAAATATGGCATCAAAAGAATTGAGCTCTGGGGTAAGGCTCTTTCCATGTTATCAAGACGTAAGTGATATGGTATATATCACTTACGTTTCGACAACAGTCGACATATCTTCTATCTTCTAAAAGTTTTGAGTACAGCTTTCTCCATCGTCTAATAAAGATATTCATTCAGATTGTTTTATGCTTTATAGGTGAATTTTTAGATAACACCCAAAGTAAAGAGAATTAAAGGTACTCTCTGGGTCTGTTTTATTTTTATCTTTCCTATTTCTATTTTCATATCTCTCTATCTGGCAACCCTTTCGTGATATTTGATGATTAACTGGCTAGTTAATTCATTAATTGGTATAAGATCTGGTCTATTATGTGCCACTGGTTGGTCTGTGAGCACAGTGCGTTTCCACTATAGCTTGTAATTTGAATTTTTAAGCATAGGTACTCCCAGAATTAATAATATGGGAGATGTTTGGCTTGGACAAGTCCAAACTGTTGATAGCTAACATACTGGGTTATGGCGTTTCTTATATTCAGTTGCAGCAAATGCCTTGCAGCCCCATGGATTGGAAGGATGCTTTTTTTTTCAAAATTTGTCATTTTGGATATTTCATGATCAATTTCCAGTGATTTTTGATTTTTAAAATATCCGGAAAGCGAGTAAGAAACCTTGTGTTTTAGGGAACATTTTTTTGATGTCAACCAATAGTTCGACGCTGTAATGTCAAGATAGTTTTGACTTTCATTTCAATGTTAGCCATGTAGAGCTAGTACTTGCTCATTTTTAACCATCGCCTGGATGTTTTCCCTATATTTCATATCGAATCCTCCGTGCTGAACCTTTTCCCTGAACATTTAAAACACTACACTTATTTAGTGTAAAATCCACTACCACTGGAAAAGGTTTTTACAGTTTGCAGCATCTAATCTGGATGGTTTTTAGTAAAAGTCCTTAATTTTAAATCCTTTATATAGAAGTACAAACATATGAATATTATTTAATGTTGATGAGCACTCACAAACTTCCAACATGCGTTTAGCTAGAAGTTTTGAACTCTGCTCTAGAAATCTTTTCATTTGATATAATATACTTCTTCAGTATTTAAAAATTCGTAGTTAGTAGTACTGTTATGCTTACGGATATGTATCGTTTCTTTGATTCATTTAGCATTGGTTTTAAGTATAGCCAATGTGCAAAATTGATTTCCCCAAACCTCATAATTTTTTTCTGGGTTTGGGAACCATTTATTGGGACTTTCTACAATAGACTTTAGTTTACAATAAGACAACTTTCTTCTTCTTCAGGTGTCATCTCCGCTACAAAGGTTGGCAATCATCATAGCTATTTCAATTTTTGAGGCAGTAGCTCTAAAAAGTTGTTTTGAGCTATATCCAAACCATTCTCTCAGGTTCCTAAGCCATCAAATTCGTCTTCTTCTGATGCCTCTTTTGCCATCTATCTTTCCTTGCATTATAAGTCGCAGGATGCCATACTTCTCGCCCCGCATCACCCCGCAGTGCTCAAATAATGTGTCTCACTTCCGGTTTTTACTTACTTCGTAAGCGGAGTTAAAACATGAAGAATAGTTGTCAGAGACAAGGACGAATGAAAGATTGTTCTGAAGAAGAAGAAGATCAAGTAAATAGAGCAAACAAAGACGCAAGTTGCCTGAATGAAACAATATGGAGAAGTAAAAATATTAGGAAAGAAGCTAAAGGTAGAATTTACAAAACAGCCATCAGACCAATAATGACATACGCGGCTGAAATTAAACCTGAAACAGAGAGGACAAAAAGGATGTTAGAAACGGCAGTGATAAAAACACTTGAAAAAATTAAACCTGAAACAGAAAGGATAAAAAGGATGTTAGAAATGGCAGTGATAAAAACACTTAAAAAAATTGATGGTAAGACACTATGGAACGAAGCTAGAAGCACAGAAGTAACAGGGTAAAAAATAGAGTAGAATGGAACAATCATATAAGCCGAATGACAATAAATATAGTAGTAAAGACGACAAGAGACGATTCCTCAATAGGAATATGATCAGTAGGAAGACCACGAAAACGACGGAAAGACAACCTTACTGGAGGCACATTGAAAAACAGACAAAGCCATGTCTATATAAAAAGAATAATAAGAAGAAGAAGGTTGTTATTGGAGGGGTAACAGCTAATTATACTTTACTCAGTAAATAAATAGGTTTTAGTATTAGTTAGTAAAAAAGTAGGTTTTCGATAGTTGAATTTAAAATATCCTTAAAAGTGTTGGATAAATGTTTTTTAAATTTGTGACAATTATTCTTCTTCGTCTTATTTAACCAAATTTTTATTAAAAAACTGACTATGTCCAAGTCGTCCAAGTTGCTTTCATCTGGAAACCTCAGGTGGTTGCCATGGTCCAATTTTCTTTTTATCTCCTAAAGATTTGATGGTGTGAACTTTCTTTTATTGTTCCAGTTCTCGAACCTTCCTTTCCTTTCCTTTCCTATTCCTTTATGAAGTAGTTATTTAGATTCATACTTACATATTGGGGACAATGGGAAATGAGATGATTTCTTATTTTGACATTTTTTATTTTTACCTGCATTACTCTTATTACTGGGATGTGACATGAATTTACAATGGATCCGGGACATATCTCAACAGACTTGGTAGCATTTTTATGCCTGTATGATGGTAAAATACAATCTGTAAGGCCTATAATGATATATTTCACGTTGGCGGTGCCCATGCAAAAAGTGTTTTCCGTAAATAAAATAATGTAATTACTTAATATAATAACTTTATTATAACTAAGTATACTAAATTTTACGATGCATTTTTCTACATTATATTTATTAACCTCAGAGTTACATTTTTTATATTTAGAAATCAGAATTAGAATTAGAAGTTAGCATTTATATTATTTTTTTTTGTGTATTCTTCATTGTGAATATTAGAAATCTTGGAAATTAATTTAATATAAAATATTTCTTTCACCCATTTTACCACATTATAATGTGAAAACCTTGAATTATCGTTGTCTGTGTGGCAGTCTGTCCATGAACACAACTCCTCCCTATATATATACCTATACATATGGAATGACAAGGGTAGCTAGAAAGCCTACAAACTAATGATGGTATTATTGGTGAGAAATTTGACTTTTAATATCCTATTTCATAATTTCAACTGAAAGTACTGTTTTCGAAAGTCGCCGAAATAGAACAAGCGATATATTATTCGACGTACCTTAGCAAGGCGGGAACAAATATATATACTTTCTCTTTTTATATCAGTTCCAGTTAACTTTAAGTAACACACTATGGCCGCAAAAGTAATAAATGTGGTACATTATTGGAAACGTATTGAAAAGTTGACTTTGAATATTTAGTTCCGGCTTTGATGTCATTTTATGTCTTGTTGAGAAGTTATGAACAGAAGTTTGCAAAAACAACATAAAAATAATAAAATCATATATCTGTCAACGAAAAACTTACACGAAGAGTCGTCAAATATGAACTTCCGGTCCGACTTTCAGGTATTTTGCGAAAAACTCTAGGACTTACGAAGTTTAATTGGTTGTTTTTATTGCTTTTCTATTCAGCGAAAAGGGCATAAATTTAAACAATAATAATTCTTTAAATAAATTCTATTTTATTCGTAAGATGATGATTTACTAATCAAATTTCCGACGATATTTAACTGGGATAAATGTAGGAGGATTCTTCTTCTTATGGTGCCCTATCCAATTAGTGGAGGTTGGCGACAATTCTGGCATACTTCTCTCGATCTTGTCTGGCTCTAAAAAGTGCATGGGCATCGAGGTTTGTTCAATCCCTTATGTTTTTAAGCCATGAGTATGTCTTTCTTCCGATGACTCGTTTTCCTTCTATCTTCTCTTTCATAATAAGCTTTAAAAACTGGTACTTGGAATTTCGAAATATATGACCTAGATAAGCAGTGTTTCTTCTTTTTACTTCTTCTTCTTCTTAGAGTGCCCTATTCCTACGAAACGTCGGCGACTACCATGCTTATAATATTGTTATACTGATCTCGGTCTTGCGCTACGTGTAGCAATTGATCTGCTGTCAAACCTGTCCACTGCCGCAAATTCCTTAACCAAGAGAGTTTCTTCCGTCCTATGCATTTCTTTCCTTCGATTTTACCGTTGAGAATTAGCCGAAGAAACTCATATCTTGGTCCTCTGATTATATGTCCAAGATATTCTAGTTTACGCCTCTTAATAATATTTAATAGAGTTCCTCGATGTCCCATTCTTTGAAGAACTTCTTCGTTCCTGGTTCTGCTAGTCCATGGAATTTTTAGTAGCCTTCGATACAACCACATCTCAAACGCCTCGATTTTATTTATGATATCGGCGTTTAAAGTCCAAGTTTCACATCCATACAAAAGTACAGACCACACGTAACATCTTGTAAACTTTTTACGGATTTCCAAATTTATTGAGTTATTAGAAAATACGGGCTTGAATTTTTGAAATGAGTTTCTTGCCTGTTCAATTCTACATCGAATTTCGAAGGATGGATCTAGATTTTGGGTAATCCAATATACAAGGTAACTTTATATTTATCTATTTTAGTCTATTCGCTTGCAAATAATTTTAACTGCGCCTAAGGAAATTAAAAGATCATGTAACTGTCTGTATGGCAAACTGCCAAAGCCATTGTAAACAAAAAAAAAAACATCCAAGGTATTTGAATCTCTGAACTCTCTGCAGCGATTGTTGGTTTAATATCAGTTGGGTTGCGTCGATATCCACTTACTGGTCACCATGTATTTAGTTTTATCGATATTTATCAACAGTTCCCAATTTGTGCATTCCATGTCAACTCTATTGATTAGCTCCTGCAGATCGTCGATGTTTTCAGCTAGAATCACAGTATCGTTGGTGTACCGTATATTGTTAATTATTTCTCCTCCTATGATAATTCTTTTTTGATCTTTTAAAGCTTCCCTATATAGATTCTCAGAATACACATTAAAGAGGGTGGGAGATAGTATACAACCTTGTCTTACGCCTCGTTCAATACTGATTGGCTTTGATTCTCTGTTGTTGGTATTAATATTGGCTGTTTGGTTCCAGTAAAGTTTAGCAATAAGTTTGATGTCTTTCTAATCTAGTTGGATGCTCTGCAAGGCGGTTCTTTTTACTATTGACAGCAATTCTCGTTCTCTGCCCATTCGATTTAATACTTTGATATTTGTTGTGTGATCTGTCCAGGGAATTTTAAGTAGTCTTCTAAATTTTCTAATCGTTAAGTTGAGGCTGCTGTTGCTTAGCAAGGTTCTCATATTAGTAAATGTTGTTCTGGCTTGCTCAATACTGCTACGTATCTCTATGTCTGGATCTACATCTTCAGTTATCCAACTACCGACATATCTAAACTTGGGAACCTTTTGGATGTTCTTGTTGTTTACTCTTATATTTAATTGCGTGTTCTACTAACCACCATTGCCTTCGTCTTGTCTGTATTAATCTCCAAGTCCAGTCGTTCCCCTTCAGTGTTTATTCTATCTATTAGTCGTTGTAGCTCTTCTTAGCTATCAGCTATTATGACTGTATCATCAGCATAGCGAAGATTACTGATAGTCTGTCCGTTGATTTTAATTCCATCTTCAGTGTTACTTAAGGCTCTATCGAAAATCGTTTTAGAGTACAGATTAAAAAGGAGGGGTGACAGAACACAACCCTGTCGTACACCTTTTTCGATTGAGAAATATGATATAGATTCCAGTCCTACTCTTACAAATGCCACTTGATTCATATAAAGGTTCTTTATGATTTTAAGGTGGATGTAGTTTATCATCTATCGAACGTTCCTGGAGTAATCTTACTAATTCTAAACGATTAACACAATCGAATGCTTTCTGGTAATCTATAAAGCATAGGAAGACATCTTTTTGCTGATCTCTGCATTTCCAAATAGGACAGTTATGCTATAAAGTGCTTCTCTTGTGCCAAATCCTTGTCTGAAACTGAACGGTGTGGGGCTAATGTCTCTTTTACATCTGTTGTATATTCTTGTGCGAATTATCTTTAAGAAGAGTTTTAAGACCTGCTCAATACGCTGATCATTTGGAATTGGTCGCAACTATTAGCGTTTGGCTTTTTTGGGATTGGTATAAAAGTTAATCGAAGCCAGTCCTGTGGTATTTGACCGGACCCATAAATGTCATTAAAAAAATCTGCCAAGATATTTTGGGGGAGGGTTCACTTTTATATTTACTTTCAGAGTCTCTTCTAGTTGTGTCTGAGTATAGTTGCTGTGTGTAGTTTCTCCAATGTTGAAGTAGATCTTTGAGATCAGTAATAAATTTATTGTTCTTCACAATACTGCTAAAACTGCAAGGTTTTGTATGACTTGTCACTTCTTTAATGAGTTTATGTATGTTGAAGTGGTCATGTTGTTCTTTTAATTCCTCCATTTCTGCACACCTGTCTAGCAGCCACTGTTCTTTAGCTTTGCGACATTTTTTTGTATTTGTCGGTTGATCTGCTGATGTTTGGTTCAGTCTTTGTTTTTAAATGATCTGCGGTCGTCCATCATTAAAAATATTTCATCAGTCATCCAATTCTTCTTTTTGTACTTTTGGGAAGCGATCAGAGAGTTGGTGGTGCTTACGGTAGCTGTTTTAATACAATTCCATTTGTCTGCTATACTGAGCGGTTGTTTAGATCTTATCGTAATATCCGCTATTGCCTCATTTAATCTTTATGTGACTTTAAGTTTAACGTTAGGTTGTTTTAAGCTGTTTATATCAATTTGCTTTATACATTTTCTTTTAATTTTCTTAAGCTTAATTTTCAATTTTCCTACTACGGGATTCCTGATCAGATCTGATATCTGTTTCAGGGTACGTTTTTACTCCTTGCAATACATTTCTGTATCTCTGATTAATCAATAAAAAATCAATTTAATTTCTTACGATGTTGTCATGCGTATGTTGTAGAGACTGCCAGGTGTAGAGTCTCGGAGTTGGCAGTTTGTACCGGGGATTCGCAATGACTAATTTTTCTTCTTGACAGAACTGTATTAGCATACCACCGCTCTCATTTCGATCTCCCAAACTAAAGTCATCTTGAACACGTCCTTTGCATTGAAATCTCCCATGATTATAAGAGTTTGGTTTTTTTTTATCAGTTTCATCTTCATCATCAACTCCTTAATCTCTATTTTCAAGTGTTTTACTTCATTTTCACTCTTGTCCAAGGTTGGTGCATATATTTGTATAATATTGAGGTCAACAGGATAGGCTTGGACTTGTAGTAGTGCTGCCCTATCTAAGTATGCTACGAAAGTCCTTACTGATTTGTTAGAGGCTGTGTCAACTAAAAATCTAACTCCGTTATATTGATAGGGTAGGTTATTTCCTGAGTAATATATTATCGTTTTTTTTTAGTACATTTACCACTGTTAGGCAAACTAATTTCGCTAAGTCCTATGTTCTATGCAAAAATGTTTATTGTTTGCAGGTTTTACTTAATAATAATATAAAACTTTAATAATAAATATTGATTCATGTTTTTACGAGCTGAAAATATTTATGTTTACATTTTTAGCATGATGCCTCCGTTTTACTGGATGACGACATTGCAGATGCTTCTGACACCAGGTACAATAAACCAACTTGGTACACTCTTCCAGATATAGGTGTCAACAAAGCAATTTTTGATTCAGCGTTTCTAAAAACCGGTGCTAATTTTCTAATATTAAACTACCTATCATCCCATCCACAATGCATTAATATCCAAAAATCACTTTTGATTTCATATTCAATGACGAATGTGTCTCAATTATTTGAAATCCAACAGTTCAAAATGGAGGAAATAGAAAAGTATCAAAATGTTTTAAAGTTTTACCAATTTGCTCTACCTTTGATTTCTTCTGCCCTATATTTGGCGAACATTGATGACAAAAATATTCACGCGGCTGTTCATGAGACTTGCATAGAGATTGCAGAGTTTCAGAAAATTCAGGTAAGTTCCAAAGTATGACCACATCATGTAATTATAGTATTTAAACCTGATGATAACTTGACTCTATACAGGGTATCAGTGTCTACGATAGAATTCAGAAGGTGATTCTGGAGAAAAATCAATCAGTTTGTTATATAAATATATGTTCGCAGATGCTTCTTTTCCACGGGGTGTTAATTTTTTTCTTAAAAACTGACGATTTTTTTACTGCTCTGAAACGAATTAAGTATGTAGGTGAATTTTAATGAGTTTTAAGAGGTAGTCATTCCGCATTTTTGACATATAAGAAAAAATTTATATTCACAAAAAGGTACGCCACTGAGATTGAGATTTTAAATGAAAAAATCTTTTTTAAGTTCTTTAATACATAATCAAGAATTATCTAGTACAAAAATAATAAACCAGGACAACAACAGAAAGTAGCACTAAGAAAATTTTTAAAATAGGCGCATACCTACAAAAAATATTTAAAATGACCTTCCTTAGAGGTGACACAATATTTAACTGTTCGCCTTATTGATTGTCGTAATTGTTCAAATATTCCTCGTATTTTTCTTATCGTCTAACAGCTTGATATAATTCCTCAGCTCATCAGCATTTTCGACGGGAGTGAAATATACTAAGAATTTAAGATAGGGGAAAGTAGTGTACCTTGGGCATGATTTTTTAATTATATTATAGTTTTGGTACAGTGAACAATAGTTCAAGTATTATGTCACAATTATTATCATTAGACCTTTAGACATCATATATTGCGCAAATATTTTCTGAAATTGCATCATTGAGATATTTCTGATATGATAAACAATTATTTCCATTTGACTCAACATAAGCTGTGTACCTTGGGCATACATGAAGCGTACCTTGGGCATAATGGAGTGTACCTTGGATTTTTGGCTTGTATCTCATTCTGAAAGAGTCTAAAGAACATTTGTTTATTGTTTAACTATTTAAACAAAGTTGGTTTGAATTATTTTTATTTAGAAATCCAAAACAGAAAACATATGCAAGTAAAAACATAATTTTATTCCAAATTGTATGGATAACTCTGAAGGTTGCTTAGTTGAAGAGCGCGTCTTTTAGAAGATCCTACTTCACATGGTTGAGGTAACTTGATCAAAAAGTCTGCTTTTTTTATGGTGTAAATACGTTCGTCTATAAATAAATTTATTTTCATTTCGTTTTAAATATTGTACCAAAAACTCTTCTCTTTCTATGTCAATCACTTCAGTCAAATAATAATGTATTTTCTTTTTTCCTTCTAACTTTGTAATCCAAAATTCATTTTGCTTAATATTCAAATCAAAACTCGTCTTTGACATGCTTCTACATTCAATGTCACTGCAATCAGAAATTGGTGGCCAATCAATATCATCCACTGAATCACTTTCACTGATTTCTAATTCAGACTCCGATGTTGAACTTTCCAGAACCTTGCGTTTTACTTGTTTTATTTTCTGCTTCTACTTAACATATTTTTTTATTGCCTTTTCTATTATTTCATTTTTTTCCGGTGTTTCAGGTAAAATTCGACATCGACCAAGTTGTCTTCTTGTACGACCAGTTCAGTAATGGGTTTGCCGTAATGTGCTTGCATCCAATTAGTAGCAGCACAATTATAAAATTTTTTTAGTGGTCCGAAAACACCCCTATCGAGGGGCTGCAACTTGTGACTTGTATGGGGCGGAAATGTCAATGAAACAATGCCATTATCTCTAGCTAGTGTAATAATATCTATGTTGACATGGCTTTCATGGTTGTCTAATACAATCAGGACTTTGATTTCGTTTGAAGGCTTGGCATGCTTAATAAAATGCTTTAGAAATTTAATAAATTGTTTACTATTAGACCATCCACTTGGGTGAGCAGAGCCGATAGTACCAGAAGGAGCTCCTTTAATCATATGCTCCTTAAAGTTCACACGAGGAAAAATCATCATTGGTGGTATGCTATTACCTAAGGCATTTATGCAACAGATAAGTGTAATGTTTACGCCTCTTTCTCCAGAAGAGATGGAACCAACTTGTTTTGCGCCTTTACTTGCTATTATTTTAACTGTTTGGTGAACGGTTGTGATTCCAGTTTCATCGATATTGTAAATATTTTCTGGAGAAAATTTATGTTTATCCAATAAATATTTTAGTTTATCAAAAAACAATTTAACGTTGTTGCGATTAAAACTGGTGGCTCGCGACAAGCTAGTTGATTGAGGTTTTCTGAGAATTAGAATTGGGTTTCGTTTCATAAAATTTTTATACCAATCTCTTCCAGCTTTTTTCCGTTCGTCCCATGTTGAGGGATAAACTTTCCTATTAATTTTTGCAAACTCATATGCTAATTTACGAGTCTCTAAAATAGAAAGTCCATAAAGTATTTTACTAGCACGGACTAAGTACAGTCCCAATACATTCTCTTCTGTTGCTGTAAATACTTTTCGTACGTCACATTTATTTTGATATTGATAACTATTACCATCATCTCCCATGGCTTGGGCTTTGTGGACATGTCTCTGAAGCGTGCTACGTGGTATTTCAAATCTTTTAGCAGCATCCCGAATCGAAGAGGAATTTGACACTACTAAACTAACTGCCTCATTTATATTTAATATGTTGGGTTTACTCCTGGTTACTCCATTTTTACTTCGTGGCATCTGTAAATAATAAAGAATAACAAAAATAAATATAAAATTAAAAAAACAGATTTTATTTAAAATTTAAGTGCATTAACTACCAACGTGTGTGTACTTAGGGCCGGCCCAAAGTACACTGACACTACCCGGCCCAAAGTACTCACACATCAGCTAAACCTCGTTACATAAATAAAATTGTGATTTTAAAATAGATTTAAACCTTAATTGTGTACACAAATGTTCCAGAAACCATAAGAAATACCCTCAAAAATAAAATCTTAAATCTATCACTTACCGTGCTGGTATTTACGAAAAAAAGACACACAAAATTTACTTTTGTATCGAGCAACTCTTAAAATGCAAATGAACGTCTCTGAAGGTCAGATCAACGATGGCGGTCAGTGTGTATCGGTATAAAGCGCTGTTGCCAGTATCGCTTAAATGTTTCAATATCAAAGAATTAACGCAACAGAATATTTCAAGGATGGTTCAAGGTACACACCGGCCCAAGGTACACTACTTTCCCCTAACCCCAAAGACACGGGTTTGTCTCACGTCTCACAAGTCGTTCTCCTACTTTATGAAAGTGATTAAAATTTGCACTGCATGGCCGTCTGATAACATTTTTATTGATCATTAGGAATCGATCTTAGGATATCCGCAGCATCACCTCGTAAAGTAGAAATCAAGAAAATAGCCTTTTATTATTCTGTATTCTGGATCAAGAAAACTTTCCATCAAATGGTGGCAATTTCAATTTCATATGATGTGTCGTTTCATTTCTAGGTGATTCTTCTTTAATTGTGGGTTTTAAAACGACTGCATTAACTTAACTTAACTTAACTGTGGTAGCACTTTGGTATTAGTTATCATGCTCTCTCGCTGTTTGATTTTTTCTTCTAACTTATCAAATGTTCTAGAAACTTCTTCAAATTTCTCATTGTTCTGAATACATACTTCATCGAATCTTCAAGAGGCATTTTCGAATTTCTCGTCGTTTTGTCTAGCTACTTCTTTAATAATTTTAAAGGATTGAAATATTATCATATTATATCCTTTAGCATAAAACTAACAATTATTTGAAATGAGGTTGAATGCTCGAATAAATGAACTTTGAAAATAAGGCTATTATTGAGCACAAGTTAATTAAATCTAGCCCAAGTACTTTCGCTTAAAATAGCATCTTCAGGGGCATCTGAAATAAGCCAAGAAAACGTTTTTTAGATGAAGTAAATTAGTTAACTTCGACAAAAAAGTCGAAGTTATTGGATGAAAAAAAGTTTTTGAGATTAACGTTTTAGACTTACTTCGTCAAAATGTGAACTATCCGGCAAGCGTAGAATGTGAAAACATTAAAAATAACATAAAATTGTACAAAACACTACACTAAAACGAGGAGAAACAGTTTAAAATTACTTCTACGCTACATTCTCTGTCAGTATCTGGAGGGATAATGATCTAAGCGGAAATGATACGGTGACATGTGACATATGACAACTTCGATAGGCAGTCAAAGTTATGGATCTGTGATCCGCAAATATTAAAATTCTGTATAAGTTGTCATTGGCCAAAGGTCCAACTAGAACTACTACTGAAAAAAATCAGCTGATGAAATATGACATATAGAATATTTTGATTTAAACTAGATTGCATAATCCAGATCTCACACTCACACCCGTCTGTAATAATAAGGTTGTAGGTTTGAGGCTAAATGAAGTGTACATAAAGTGTGAATGAAAGAAATAGACTAAACGATCTATCGGACAGTGGGTAGTTGACTACAATAAAATGGTCTACCAGGCACTGTCAGTACTGCAAAACGAGAAGAAAATTGACTATGAAATTGAAAAATTAAAATTAGATCAGAATTGAAAGCAGTGTGTAAATGGGTATAGTTCAAGTAGTTCAGTTAAACCTCAAGCCAATGGGGGAACTATAAAACTAATATGTAATAGCATTACTAAAGACCAACTGACCAACAGGTGTTGAAATATGAAACTGTGGAATTAGTATATGTAGATTATACAGAGGTATGAAGAGTGAAATCAACTCCAACTGTGGATCAATTGAATCTGAGCAAGCTAGTTGTGTAAATTGTTAAATACAATAGTAATGCTGAACAGAGCTTGAAATTGGTAGATTCTTAATGTATAAACTCAGTGCAGGAAGTCTAGACAGCCGAGCTGGGTCCACTACGAGGTGAAGCTGTAATAAAGTTTTTAAAAATAGGTTTAAATTTAGTACAGTTTAAATTAATTTGAGTATTAAGACAATGAGAGTTTCCATTTTTTTCCCTTGTGATCTCCAAATCTTCCAATAGATCCAACTCCAAATGGTTTTTCTTTCTACTGATGTCATGCAAAATAGACGACCCAGTATTGATGTTGAAATTGTGTTTGCTAGACTCTAAATATTGACCAAAACTTGAAGATTTTGGTCTTTTTAAATATTCTGATATTCTAGTAGATAGCTTTCTAATGGTTCTGCCTACATAAGAGGCCTTACAATCATCACACTTAAATTTGTAAATACCACTTTTGTCAAGTGTGTTCAGCCTGTCTTTGGTGTTAATTAAAAAGGGACCTACAGTGTTGTGTGACTTAAAGGAAATTTTGATGTTTTCAACTGTAGAAGTAAAAAGTTTAGCTAGACTTTAGACTTCCTGCACTGAGTTTATACATTAAGAATCTACCAATTTCAAGCTCTGTTCAGCATTACTATTGTATTTAATAATTTACACAACTAGCTTGCTCAGATTCAGTTGATCCACAGTTGGAGTTGATTTCACTCTTCATACCTCTGCATAATCTACATATACTAATTCCACAGTTTCATATTTCAACACCTGTTGGTTAGTTGGTCTTTAGTAATGCTATTACATATTAGTTTTATAGTTCCCACATTGGCTTGAGGTTTAACTGAACTACTTGAACTATACCCATTTACACACTGCTTTCAATTCTGATCTAACCCCCTCTGTGGCTCAGTGGAAAGAGCGCCTGCCTTTAAACCTAAAGGTCGTGAGTTCGAATCCCACCTGGGTGGAAATTTTCGTTTATTAAAAAAATTAATAAATGAAAATAATTTCTATCCTTGTGTGATCGGTACACACCGGAGGGACCGCAGACGTTCGGATACAATTAGCGTCTCATAGCAAAGACAATGACGTCGACTTTGCTAAGTATCAAGACAATTACTCTACACACACACACACTACAACTCAAATTGTAAGATTGGCGAATGGATTTAGTGTCCGCAGTCATTTAAACACAAACAAACAACAACAACAATTCTGATCTAATTTTAATATTTCAATTTCATAGTCAATTTTCTTCTCGTTTTGCAGTACTGACAGTGCCTGGTAGACCATTTTATTGTAGTCAACTACCCACTGTCCGATAGATCGTTTAGTCTATTTCTTTCATTCACACTTTATGTACACTTCATTTAGCCTCAAACCTACAACCTTATTATTACAGACGGGTGTGAGTGTCAGATCTGGATTATGCAATCTAGTTTAAATCAAAATATTCTATATGTCATATTTCATCAGCTGATTTTTTTCAGTAGTAGTTCTAGTTGGACCTTTGGCCAATGACAACTTATACAGAATTTTAATATTTGCGGATCACAGATCCATAACTTTGACTGCCTATCAAAGTTGTCATATGTCACATGTCACCGTATCATTTCCGCTTAGATCATTATCCCTCCAGATACTAACAGAGAATGTAGCGTAGAAGTAATTTTAAACCGTTTGTACTCGTTTTAGTGTGTTGTTTTGTACAATTTTATGTTATTTTTAATGTTTCCACGTGTTTTTATCGAAGTTAACTAATTTCCTTTATCTAAAAAACGTTTTCTTGGCTTATTTCAGATGCCCCTGAAGATGCTATTTTAAGCGAAAGTACTTGGGCTAGATTTAATTAAGTTGTGCTCGATAATAGCCTTATTTTCAAAGTTTAAACAATTATTTAACTAATAAACCCAAATGTTGACTGTATTACAGTTTAAAATGTTATTTTACAATTTTTAACAATTTATGGTAATTTTTACTCTTAAAAAACCAAAAGTATACAACGGCATGCTTTAAAAAATGAACTAGAGGTTGAAATGTTTGTATAAATCGATGCTGGACGAAAAAATTCCGAGGTTTTGCCATTTTTTCAGAATAAGAATAAGATTTCAATGATATGTGTAAGTTTTCTATAAGTTCTAAGACAGAGAATAAAAAAATCATAGAGATCAGAGAACTTACAGTTCTGTGTAATATCTTAGTATCTCTGTGATGTCTTAGTATAGTGCATAAGGGTATAACTTATTATGTTAAAAGTCAAAATTATTATTTAAAATGTCCTTTTATTTTAATTTTACACATTTTTAGGACGATGTGGCTTGTGTATTCGGATCAATTTCCGACACACAAAAGTCCTGCACTGACGTATCCGAGGGCAGACCATCCTGGCTTGCCATGGAGGCTTACAAAAGAGGAGATGAAGGACAAAGAAAGATACTAGAGAAACATTATGGTGTTAACAATAAGGAATCAGTTGCAAATGTTTATAAAGTCTTTAGACAATTAAAACTAAAGGAAGCTTATGATGAGTTTCAGAAAGATTTTTATGAAGAAATGCATTTTAAGATACATAATAAATTGCCGAAGAGTCTACCGCCAAAATTATTTATGGATTTACTAGACTCTTCTATGAGTGGTAGATTTAGGGTATAATGTTAAAAGAGTTAGAAAAACCGGAAACTACTTTAAGCTGTTTTTAAAAGGATTGTTTTAAATACAGTGCTCAACAATTAAATCTTTTATTTCAGAAACCACCTAAGTGCGCTTTTTTCAACTTTCAGAAAACTTAAAAAAACTTATTTGTAGCTTAAGTATAAGTCTAGTCTCCTTCAAATATTTTTTACCAATAGGCCAATCAAGTTAGGTTTTTACTCATCACAAGTGTATAGACGGGTTTGACAGTTGAAATAAGTAGTATGAGATATTACAAAAAGACTCTCATCTAGGGATTCATGAATTTTTTAGTGGAAATATTTTTAAATAAACAATTAAAACGTCAATATCATTATTTTGCTCATAACTTATAAACTTGTCTATTTAGAGATTTGACGTCCACAGACAAGTTGTTGAGAAAAAAAAATACACAAAATGAAATATACTAAATTAAAATCGGTTAATAAACAAAAAAGTTATTGCATAATAACCAAGCAAAACCACTGTTTTTGATTATTGTTAATTACTCTTTTATTAATCAATAAAATTTATTTAAATGTATCTGACCTTAAAGACCTTATCGTGTACGAGGTGTGTGCGAAAGATAGGCTAGATCCGTCGAATAGTTTTTGCACAATTTAATTTGTTTATAAGATTTTTTGAAAAACGCACAAATTTCTAAGGCCGGTCCAGATAATTTGACTGAACGGATCTTAATAATCCGGGGCTTATTTTCTTTGTTGAGACATATATTAATATCCTATGGAAAAAAAAAGTTAAAAAAAATTACGTTTGTGTACACAAAATGATTTAACAATAAATAGCACTTTTTAAGCTTATAAACATTTACAATAACTCCGTACTATTTAGTTTAAATTAAATGGCAATAAAATATTCGGAAAGCTGGTTAAAAAACACAACTAAAAAAAAAATAAAAAGGTCCTGCGACCATTAGGAGCCGAGTTAGTCCTTTTTTTTTAAAATCACTGTTACGTCAATTAACAACATTAAGGGCTGAAATTAACCAATCTTTTAGAAGAAAAGTCAAAGTTTTTAACAAAATATTTAGCAAACAAAATAATTGAAAATTGATTAAACAGGAGTGTTGTAAACCAAGAGTACTTTGCGTTCCGACTCAAATGGAAGCAGTGGGGATTGCCGATTGCACTCAAGCCGCGCTCTAAAAAAAGTCGAGCGTCGAGCGCACGTCGAAAGCAGATGCTGTTAGGCCGTTAAGTTACAACTCATTTTCCTGCGACTATACAACCGGTTTGTTGTATTGAAATATTTAGTGTTTTGTTTTATTTAATAATTGTTACAAATAGTTAATGGGAAGTAAAATTCATCTGAGTATTAAAAAAAACTACGTGTTGTGATATATATTAATATAAACACATGGTTGTACCACGTTGTCTGAATAATATACGGTTAACTTTGAATATAATATTATTTTACTATTATAATGTACTAATATTTATGAAATTATTAATGAAGAAGAAAACGATACAACAGATGAACAAGAGATAATTGATGAAATGTATTTAACTGGGTTTGATGAGAATAGCGACAATGAAAATGAAATGATTTATGAAAGTTATAATACAAGTGAAATTAAAGATGAAAGTGAAGATGAATGTTTACATAGTAGTAGCAGTGACGATATAGAAATTAAGCGTAGAAAATTACAGTAAATTAAATTATTTTAAAAAATCACTACACAAAATTTCAACTTCTGTAATAACATAAAATTAATTTATTATTTCATTAATAAATTTTTAGTAAACATTATTCAAAATGTTCATTTACTTATAACATTTATTTAATATAATCATATTTGAAATAAATAAATAGAAAAATAACAATAAAAAGACGACTTAAGAAAAAGTTTGTACATTCCGTAGTCATTAGCTGCTTTGTTTTGAATAATTTTGCAATGAAAGTACGTTAAATGTTATTATTTTAACGTTGTACCCCAGTTTAAAAAAAAAAGAACAAATTTGGTCCACTAGAACCCGAGATATGTAATTTTTTCCAAGCACTCTATTTTGAAACCGTGCGCTCGACTTTTTTGGAGAGCGCGGTTTGTGTGCAATCGGCAATCCCCACTCCTTCCATTCTAGTCGGAACGCAAAGTACTCTTCGTTTACAACACTCCTGTTTAAACAATTTTCAATTATTTTTTTTGCTAAACATTTTGTGAATAACTTTGACTTTTCTTCTAAAATATTGGTTAATTTCAGCCCTTAATGTTGTTAATTGACGTAACAGTGATTTTTTTTAAAAAAAGGACTAACTCGGCTCCTAATGGTCGCAGGACCTTTTTTTTTTAAAGTTGTTGTTTTTTAAACCCGCCTTCCGAATATTTTATTGCCATTTAATTTAAACTAAATAGTACGGAGTTATTGTAAATGTTTATAAACTTAAAAAGTGCTATTTATTAATAAATCATTTTGTGTACATAAACGTATTTTTTTTTAATTTTTTTTCCACAGGATATTAATATATGTCTCATCGAAGAAAATAAGCCGCGGATTATTAAGATCCATTCAGTCAAATTATCTGGACCGGCCTTAGAAATTTGTGCATTTTTCAAAAAATCTTATAAACAAATTAAATTGTGCAAAAACTATTTGACGGATCTAGCCTATCTTTCGCACACACTTCGAACACGATGAGATCTTTAAGTTTAGATACATTTAAATAAATTTTATTGATTACTAAAAGAGTTATTAACAATAATCAAAATCAGCCGTTTTGCTTGGTTATTATGCAATAACTTTTTTGTTTATTAACCGATTTTAATTTAGTATATCTCATTTTGTGTATTTTTTCTTTCTCAACAACTCGTCTGTAGACGTCAAATCTCTAAATAGACAAGTTTATAAGTTATGAGCAAAATAATGATATTGACGTCTTAATTGTTTATTTAAAAATAGTTCCAATAAAAAATTCATGAATCCCTAGATGAGAGTCTTTTTGTAATATCTCATACTATCCATTTCAACTGTCAAACCCGTCTATACCTGTCGAAAAAACGCTTATTTTCTACTAACTTGACTCGTCTACAAGCCAAAAACATACTATTGGGATAATCTATATTTTATTTTCTTTTTCTTCAAGTTTTTGTGTAATAAATTTAAAAAAAAATTGCACTAAGGTAGTTTCTGCAATAAATGAGTGTATCTAAAGTGATTTATTTTAATGTATATTTAAAATTAAGCCAAACCATTAGTTTTTATCTGTTTTGGTATCAAAGATAAGTAACAGACACACGTAAGTATCGAAAGAGTGTTTTTACTATGCTTAAATTGAAAAATACAAGTGGACTACACGCTATACATGTTATTGTATTGTACTGTTATGTCTATATACAAAGATCTGGCTTTGCTCACTTATTCAACTTCTGGAACTCCTTGTTCAACGCCTTGTCAGTTGTTAACCATTGGATGATACTTTCATAAAAGTCTTCATATCCAACAGTGTATTCCATCAACTTTTTTTATATCGTCTATCTTTTTTTTGATATAAGGTTGAATGCTTACATAAATGAACTTTGATAGGCTATCTACCTTTCATCGTATTAAAATATCTTTTTTTTTTTGTTAATTGGGACCTAAAACCAAAAATCTCTGTCTAAAATAAGATAAATTATAAAATTTGTAAGAGTCTACAACAATTTTTATCTATAATATCTATAATAAATGTTTTTCGATAAATTTTAAAATTTGTAATAGTCTACAAAAGTGTTTATCCAAAAGTAAAACATCATCGTTTAAAATAACCTTGGTAAAATAACAACCTAAGCATACCTTTTCCAAAGGATAAGCTTTCTCTGTTGGTAGTTCATAGGGCTAGCAGTTTCTAGCAAGGTGAAGGTAGATGTTGTTATACCAGAAATTGAACAAATATCCTCGTACAAATACCTTGGAGCATAGAAGATACTGATCAGACAAAAGAAATGAGATGCCGCGGTCAACTTTTAATAGAATGAGAAAACTTTTTTGTAATCGCAATACCAATATATCGCTCCGGATAAGAATGCTTCGATGTTATATTTTCTCTACCCTTTTGTATGGAGTTGAAGCTTTGACACTTAAAAAATCCAACATTAAAAACCTAGAAGCATTCGAAATGCGGTGTTACCGACGTATTTTGAAAATATCATGGATGGATCGCAAAACAAACGAACAAGTTCTCGAACAACTAGGAAAACAATGCGAAAACAGTTTTAAATTCCATAAAAATCAGGAAATTGGAATACTTGGGGCACATCATGAGAGGTGAAAAGTACGAACTACTAAAGAATATAATGCAGGGTAAAATCAAAGGTAGAAGAAGCGTAGGAAGACGTAAAATCTCGTGGCTACGCAATCTCCGTGAATGGTTTGGATGCAGTTCAATTGAACTATTCAGGCGAGTAACCAATAAAATTATAATTGCCAGAATGATTTCCAATCTCCGATAGGAGTGGAACTTGAAGAAGAAGAAGATTTTAGTTTTTGCAGAAAATAATTTTATGTTACTTTATTTCAATAAACTGTTTTCAAAATACCACTACGTCAACAAACTGTTAAAATATTTAAAATAATAATTATGTTCCTTATCAATTGTTGAGCATTGTATTTAAAACCCAGTCGTTAACACTTTTACCATGATTTTTTAATATTAGGCTACCTACTTTATTTTATACTACCAACAATTTACTTAATTATTATAAACTTAATTAAGCTGCTATCCCCATATCATAATAGCAGCAGATAAGCAGCATAAAAGCAGGTATTACTGTATCATAAATAAAATATTTTTAAACAATAAAATGTAGTTTTATATGTATACAGATTGAACCAAATTAAAACGGAACATACAATTTAATACATGTGTGTTTGAACTGAATTTGAAATAGTGGACCAATATAAAACTCGGACAAAAATGAATCCATACCTGGGTATAGACATTGTATAAAATATCGTTCAACTATCTGTGTCACAACAATGTTGTTTGCATAAGACGGGTTTGTCTAAGGAAACGATTATAGTTCAGGAAATGAAGCTCGAAAATAGTTAAAACCTCGCAATTTTTTCGTCCTGCATGTATCCATTTGAAATTTTAACAGAAGGTAGGTGATAGCCCAAGGATCAAAATCTATATCGAACCGAAGTGCGCTGAAGGGTTTTAGGGGTGAAAACTACCCCTAATTGTCAAAAATTATAAAATAACATATTAAACCTGAATATGGGTAAGATTTGGTTTGAATTAGTTAAATAATGATTATTTTATACTTTTGAATAGAGTTTCATCATATTTCAACCCTTAAAAAGCAACCCTTGTTAGAGATTAATGTAAAAAAATTACTAATTCTAAAAAATGATTTCGCCTTGGATCGATTTGGATAAAAATTTGGATTTAAGCTCAATTCACCCGCTGCTTTATAGTTTATGTCATGTCGACGAACCTTGATTGTTCTAAGGGGTGAAAACTACCCGTAATTGTCAAAAATTATAAAATAACATATTAAACCTGAATATGGGTAAAATTTGGTTTGAATTAATTAAATAATTATAGTTTCGTGCTTTTGAATAAAGTTCCATCATATTTCAACCCTTAAAAAGCGATCCTTATTAGAGATTAATATAAAAAAATTAGTAATGCGAGAAAATGATTTCACCTTGGAACGATTTGCATAAAAATTTGGAATTAAGCTCAACTCACCCTCTGCTTTATAGTTTATGTCATGCCGATGAACCCTGATTGTTCTTAGGGGTGAAAATTACTTCTAATTTTCAAAAATTGTAAAATAATATTATAAATCTTAAGATGAGTGAAATTTGGTTTGGATTAGTTAAATAGTGATTTTTTTATACTTTAAAATACAAATTCATACATTTTCAACCCTTAAAAATCAATTGTTATGAATGCTATAGGTGAAAACAATTTTTTGCCAAAATTTTGCAACTTTTCAACTTTTGAAAATCACCCTTTACAACATTGCAGTTTTTATAAACTAATTTATAAGATATAAATTGAAAAAAGTAGAATTAAATACAAAAAAATTTATCAACATAAAAAGGCACCATATATTCTTATACATTTACATAAATAGTTGAAAATATTTACATTTATAGGTAAAACAATTGTAATATTAATTTTATTCGTCATCAATTACATCTTCATCGTGATCTATGTCATCCTCATCTTGAATTATTGGTGGCTATTATTGCACCCTTCACCTGAGCACCCAGAACAAGTAGAGTTACAGTATAAACCAACTTTTCTGCACCCACATGAAACACCGCATCTTTTTTTGTATTGCCAAAAATTAATTTTCAAAAGTTCATCGAGTGCAGGTTGTTTGTTCATGCGTACGGGTAATAACAAACCATCTTTGGAATACCATCCCCAATCTGTTGCTCTAATATTTTCATTGCCAAGCCATAGACATATGAGCAGATGTTTTATTCTGTTGTATGGGATTTCAAAATAAGAACGCTTAAAATTTCGAATGTATAACGCCCCACTAGCTAATATACCGGTTTTGTAGATTATTATGCTCCGAAATGTACTGTACTATACTAATAGAATTTTCCGGAAAAAAATTCACTGGTTTTTTTAACGTATTTCCTTTAATTTTTAACGATAGAGTGTTTCTTCAAAAACGATTTGTAGAGGTTCTTAAGAGCTACAAGAATCTGTGAATTAAATCTTTTTGGAACCCTTGGTTTTTAAATGGGGTGAGTTTAAAGGGATCGGAAAAGATGGTGCTTGATCGTAAATCGATGCTTTAAACGGGTATATCTCGCCAAATATTCATTGTACAACAAATCTAAATGAAGGATAATTTTAGTCATTAAAAAAGCTACAATTTGGTAATTTGTATTTTTTTCATATATTCATATATATGAATATATATTCGTATATTTTACATCATATATTCAGGGTGAAGATCGATATCTTCTTTTGTCTTTTGATAGGTCTATTTATGCTCTTTAAAAAAGGTTTTGTGAGTTTTCTTCCAAAAATGCATCATTTTCCCGATATTTGATTTTGAATCTTTCAAATTTGGCATTTGAAGAAAACCGCTGAACATTGATAGGCCGTATTTCGGTTCCTATTATATCCCAAAAACATTTTAAAAAATGAATTGTATTTGTCTTTTTAAAAGCTACAAATTTGTTCTCTACAATTTTTTTGATAAAATGCACCATTTTCGAATTATTCGGGAAAAATCGATTAAAAACGTGGATTTTTTCGTCTAAAAGTTATTACTTTCAATCGCGAATAACTTGAAAAATATCATTTTATAAAAAAAATGTATAGCACATTTTTTGTTTAGAATCACTTTTTTAATCGAAACCTGTAGTTAAAACGTAAAAAAAAATTTCACCCCGGAGATGGGGTGGCAACCACCCCCTAGGCTTTGGCGCACTTCGGTTCGATATAGATTTTGATCCTTAGGCTATTACCTACCTTCTGTTAAATTTCAAGTCAATCCAGGAAGCTCGAAAAAATTGCGAGGTGAAATGCTTCATTTCCTGGACTATAACTGGTTTGACAGCATAAATCGTAGATTTATGTGTAGCTTTCAATTTTTATGAGTTCAGAATCCAGCAGCCCGCTGAAGTATTGGATTGTTATAATATAATTATTTGACAATATTTTGTTGGCCAACCACCTACAGCAGATTTCAGCCGAAATACATTATATTCCTATGTTCCGAATTTATTTCGTGCAATCTGTATGTGGCTAATTGGTCTTTACCAAAGCCATCGAATTAAGTACATTTATATGACAAAATCGTATTTTTTGTAGTTCATACTATATTTTAACAGGTTGACTGTGTTCCCAAAATATGTCAACCAAGGAACAGTGCATACCGGTCCCCCGGGACCGGTGACTTGACGCGAAAACGTAGCGTTACCGACCGTCGGGGACCGGTAGTGACGTTATTAGTTTTTACTTTTTTACAGTTTTATAATAAAAATTATACGAGTTTTAAGATCAGTTATTAACAGTAAAAACATTTTAAAACTTACCATTGTCATTCGTTTACATTCGTTTCTATTTTAACATATAATTAGCTTCAGCGGTTGTTAAATATGAAATATTAAAACTAAAAAAAAGCAGTAATATATTTATAAACGTGTTTAATATCTATTAATCTTCGTACTTGATTCTCAAAAACAAGGCCATATTTGTAGCAAAAAATATCCCGCCTAATTTTCTAATTAAGCTGGGATCCCTCTCCTCCCAGCTAATTTTTCTGGCAGTGACAGAGCTGTCCTTGAAGAAAACTGATGTCTGTGTAGGATAATTATTGCGCCATACTCAAAAAGGTCCGTGATGGGGCGACGGCGACTCCTTGTTATTTACTTTTGTACTTTTGCCAGGCTTTTTAAGTATTTTCCCTGCTTTACACTTTGTTTCCAGCTTTTTTGGAGCTAGTGACTTCTTTTCATCGGGTTTTAAAGAAAGGATACAAAAAAGGATGAGGACAGTGGCGCAACTATGTTTGTTTTATAAGAGTTTTTGTTAAAATGTTAATTTTTGCCGATATTTAATTAGTAGTTAATTTGTTTTAAATTTGAAACTATACTGTGACACAGTAAACATTTTTTTTTTAACAAAAAATTTCCAACACTGAACAAAATCCAAACATTAATTAGAGAAAACGAAGAGTTAAAAATCATAAGCAACAAGAAATTATGGGGACTATTGAGAAAGATGGGATTTCGTTGGCTAAAGAATAGAAGAAAATCCGTTTTAATTGAAAAAGATTACATTGTATGTTGGAGACGAGATTAGCTACGAACTATTAAAAAGTACCGAGAAGAAGGGAAAACAATTTTTTATTTGGACGAGACTTGGCTAAATGAAGGTCATACTGTACCATATCTATGGGTTGATACAAATCTGAAAAGTTCCCGCAGGCATTAATCGAAGGTGTATCTACTGGAATAAACAATATTCCCGTTGGAAAAGGATGCAGACTCATAATTACCCATACTGGAAACGAATGCAGTTTTGACAATGGTGGATTATTAAGTTTTGCCTCAAAATCAACCAAATATTACCACGAGGAAATGACTGCTGACGTTTTTGAAGAATATTTTGAACAAATGTTGGATTTAATTCCAAAAAATTCTGTCATAGTCATGGATATTGCTAGTTAGCGTGCAAAACTAGCAGAAAAATTGCCAACAACGGCATGGAAAAACGGAGAGATAATCGAATGGTTGGATAAATACGCAATTGAGTACAAAGAGAATTCGACAAAAAGGGAAATAGTATGATGAAAAAGAGACGCACATTTCTAAACGAAAAAAAGGGAAACACCAATGGTTTCAAATATTAGAATAAACAAATAAAGAAGGGAGTAACGGAATATTTAAGGATCTATTTGTTTGTGGATTTTAATATTGGTATCCATGTCTTGGTAATTTTTAGTCCTTCTTCTATCCAATTAAATCCTATTTGGGTGTTTGTATATTTCCACCACTTGTCGATATAACTGTTAGTAGTACTGTGAAGTTTTGTCCAGCATCTGTGTTTCTTCAAATAGTATTCTATGTTCTCCGCTTTCCAAAGCGTGTTCGGCAACGTCAGATTTGTCGATATGTCTTAAACGACAATGGCTTCTATGTTCATTTATCCTGTGTTTGTGTCTTTTTGTGGTTCCCACATATACCATTCCACATGTGCATATTATTTGGTATACTCCAGCCGTTGTTAATAGGTCGCGTTTGTCTTTCACTGATCTTAAACAATCCCTGATTTTCTTTGCAGGCTTAAAAATGGTCTTTACGTTGGCTTTCTTCTAGATACGTTGTTCATGGCCTTATGTATTTGTCTTCTGGTATAACCATTAGAGGTGAGCGTATTCTCCACTATATCTTAATATTTTGTTCATTATTCTTTTTAAGTTTTCCAAGTTGTCAGCTATTATGACTTTATCGTCGGCATACCTAATGTTGTTAACTAAACTTTCGTTCACTTTTATGCCGACTGTCTAGTTTGCTAAATTTTCTTCTATTATTTCTTCAGAATAAGCATTAAATAATAACGGTGACAGTATGTAACCTTGCCTGATCCCTCTCCTTATATCCACTTCTTCTGACTCTTCTCTTTCCATTTTCACAGTTGATCGTTGGCTGTAGTATAAATTTAATAGCAATGTTACATCCCTCACATCCAGATTATTGTTTTTGAGTACTTCTATAAGTCGGTCATGTTTTACTTTATCGAATGCCTTGTTGTAGTCTATAAAGCATACATAAAGATCTCGATTAACATCCAAACATCTTTGGGTCAGCACGTTAAAATAGTGCCTCTCTTGTGCCCACTCCATTCCGAAATCCAAACTGGGAATCACTAATCACAAATAACGTTGAACGACATAAATTTAAAAACCGTAAGCGAATAGATCTACCTGAGACAGATAATGAAAGAAACAAACAAATGAATAAAAAGCAAAACCAAAATAAAAGACGCAGGAAAACATGCTGCCAAATTAAAATGAAGCATCAGAGGACATAGTACCAGACTGAAAGATAAGAGATGGAACCACGAAATACAACAATGGATACCATGGTTAGGAAAGAGAAGCAGAGGAAGAGCACAAATGAGATGGGCGGATGATATTAAGAAAATCGGAGGACACAACTGGAAGCAAGTGGCGCAAAATAGAAGACACTGCATTGATTTGGGAGAGGCCCATATGTCCAATATCGAATTGCTTAAGGCTAAAGAAGAAAAAGAAGACCGACCGGCATTTAATGCAAATAAAAAAAAATAAAAACGAGACTTCTTTAAAAATAAGATATATAATGGACATGTAACTAAAAGAGGAGAAGGCATATAACGAATGATAAATGAAGATCTTCGATGATGTGAAAGAGCTAATTGGACAGAAATAGTCAAATGATGCAGATGACGTCACTACCTTCTTAAAAAGATAAAATAAAGGTGGAGTAGATATATCTACCAATTATGCATACTTTTTTTTTTACAGTTACAAAGACTTTACAACAAAATCCAGACCTCAGTTCTTAAAAAAACGGGCAATGATCTCGTAAATTCTCACATAGCAAAACGGCTTGAAAATCCAAAATTGAATAACGAACTCCAACCTGTTATCAAAGCTGTTTTTGGATTCGACGATAGAAGGAACGACCTTTGAACACCAAGAGACAAGTAAATGCCAGCAAAATATGTAAGAAATGTGTCGTCAACCAAGTGGATCTCTAAAAACACAACATGTTTGTCCAGGATGTCAATACGTTTTAGCTAAAATTTGTTGTTTTGTTCTATTTGGTAAAACATTAATAAACCCTTTAAATACTACACTACACTACATTTTAAATTTTATTTGTTTGTATTTATTTTTTTAATAACCCTTAAGGCTGTTTTCGCAGTTATAGCATACTGCGATTTGAAGTGAGCGTATCACTTACTTTTTTAAACTGCTATGTCAGACCGTACGTGACTTACTAATACATAGTTTGGATGTTTATTCAGTGGCGCCGGCCGACGGGTTGTTTAAAATAAATGCATTATTCTCCATTCAAATTAGTTTTGTCGGAATACTTTTTTTTAGATTAATTATCGTAGATAATGTTTTAAAAAGAATTAATCACATTTTTAATTTATATGTCTAAACATAGTATTAAATAAAAATTTGTGAAACGTGACTGCAAAAAACACCATGGTGTTTATTTATAATAAATTTAAATTTTGTTATATTAATATTAATATATAATTAATATTTTGTTAATATTTGTTAGAGAAAACTGATATTAGCGTAGTAAAAATTAAACAAAAAATATTTTTATTTATCTATAAAAAATTGGTACCTGCGAAACCATCATAATAGTAAATGTATTTATCTGGCAAGTATTTCGAGGCGACGCACTGCGAGGAAAAAGTTCTCTGAATGGAATATACATTATTTTAATATATTTATAGGTTGCAGTTACATAAGAAAAGTATCCAATTGATGAATAAAACACAAATCTTGGATAGTTATTTCATCATATCAGTGGCATTTCAGCTCGTCATGATCCAAAGGCTTCTTCAGAACAATCTTCCATTCGCCCCTGCCTCTGGCAACTTTCTCCATGCTTTAACTCCGATGGATTTTAGATCATCCTCTATGTTATCTTGATACCTAAGTTTTGGTCTTCCTCTGGATCGTCTTCCCACTGGTCCTCTTCGGTCGAAAATTTTTCTGATCGTTTCATCTTCATCTCGCCTAATTACATGTCCTATCCATCAAAGGCGTACTAATTTAATAAATTTTACAACGTCAGGTACTACACCTGAAGAAGCATCGTAGTTTACTTTATACGATCTTTTTGACCAAGCACCATCAGCTATAACGGTTATTAACCCATTTCCGTCGGAATCTACTTCACCAATTTCTTTGGCTAAAGCTAATTCCTCCCGTCCAGCCTCTTCTAAGGAATCACAAGTGTTTGGCCGATGATATCTGCAACTGTTTCCGTATGTTTTGCATACTGCCTGTAGGAAATCACAGGTATATTTAATGTAGCGTGCTGCTGCTGTATGTCTGAATAACCAGAACCATTCAAGTTCAGTGAATTGTTACCAGAATCCTATGTTGCTATCTCCTTTTCAATATTCCACATTTGACATTTAAAAGTCAATGTACTTATCAATCCGTCCATTTTTTCTTTGATAATCTCCATATTAGAAAAGTTGCATGAAAATGGAGAATGAGTATTTTTAAGTTAAATAAAAGCTTTTAAAAACGGTTGTAATATAAATAATAAATACTAAAGCAGTGCAATTGCTCTCCTTTTCCTTGACATAGGACGTTTACTGGGACTCATTTTTTATCTTGTCTCTTATAACTTATATCACTAACCTAATGTAATACTTAAAAATACGCGTAAACTAAAGAACTTTTAACTTATACCACTAAACTAATAATATATTACTTAACATACACGTAAACTAATTAATTTTAATGTTTTCAAAATAAATAAGAATACTGTAAACTGTAAAAACTAAGCAAGTTGATAAAGAAAATACAGGAATGAAAGAACTAAAATGGATTCTAATTCAAGCGAACTAACTGACCGTACCCATAGAGAAATAAAAATAAGACCGTACCGTACGCTCATGTGATTTGACGTCACTAATGCGATAACGATCGAGCTCAGCGACAATGATGAGGAACACGTTTCACTATTAGATTTCAGTATTTTTTAGCAATTTTCTTCAAAGTTTGAATACGCTTTTCTCGATTATTACTGGACACAGAAAGGTGAAAAAAGAATCAACGATTACAGAAAAAAAAACTCTTTCAACTGATGGGCGTGAAAAGTTTGGTTATAATAGAACGTTAAACAGTATAATCCAATTTTTCAACAGAAAATTCAAAAAAATAAAAAAAGTAAAACCATCAGTTTAAAGGCAACATAATTTCGTATAACGTGTCCAAATTTCGAGACATTTCGTCGGTAAATAACAGAGAAAAAATTTTGGTGCACCGATAAAACAGCCTTAACCAGAACCGCATGGATTAAGGGTTACAGGTTTTACATAAATAAGTTGCAACTTTCTTGACAAAACTAGCCACATTATCTATATTATCTATATTATCTATATTATCTATATTATCTATATTATCTATATTATCTATATTATCTATATTATCTATATTATCTATATTATCTATATTATCTATATTATCTATAGTATCTATATTATCTATATTATATTACCTATATTACCTATATTATCTATATTATCTATATTATCTGTAATATCTATATTATCTATATTATCTATATTATCTATATTATTTATATTATCTATATTATCTATATTATCTATATTATCTATATTATCTATATTATCTATATTATCTATATTATCTATATTATCTATATTATCTATATTATCTATATTATCTATATTATCTATATTATCTATATTATCTCTATTATCTATATTATCTATATTATCTATATTATCTATATTATCTATATTATCTATATTATCTATATTATCTATATTATCTATATTATCTATATTATCTATATTATCTATATTATCTATATTATCTATATTATCTATATTATCTATATTATCTATATTATCTATATTATCTATATTATCTATATTATCTATATTATCTATATTATCTGTAATATCCATATTATCCATATTATCTATATTATCTATATTATCTATATTATCTATATTATCTATATTATCTATATTATCTATATTATCTATATTATCTATATTATCTATATTATCTATATTATCTATATTATTTATATTATCTATATTATCTATATTATCTATGTTATCTGTAATATCTATATTATCTATATTATCTATATTATTTAATGGAGGTTTATCGGCTATAATTTATCACGCAAGATAATAGGTACAATTGGAAGATTGTTAATAATTGCTTTTCACTGATTTTCATACGACAGTATGAAACTATTATCGTTCCTATACGCGGTGACCAGATTCTTGTATAGTATCTAGCAAGCTGTGATGCAAGGTTGATACCTGTCGACTCTCTGTGCAGGTGATATTTGGATTGTGTGAGGTAATGATTTGAATTTAAGTCCATAATTCTCTATATCTCTGTTTTGTTTGATACGATTTATTTCAATATATAGTTACACCGCAATGTAATTGTTTTATTAAACATCTTAAATACGTTTTTCTATTATTAAATTAGACAAATCGAAAAACCATTTTAACCAAAATTTTATAAAGACAATTTTTTTTATATTTTATTTGATAACGTGATAAGTTGTTTTGTGTTTCATATAGCTGAAAACATCTGGCCTAAACATTTGTAAACTGTACTGCTTTCGATATTGCTTCTTCTTAACAGTAAAATATTTATATTTAGTTTACTGCAAGGTGGGTTTACCCTTTGCGCGACTCTGCTTATAGAACAAGAGAGAGGTTCGTCCTTTACAAAGGATGACAGCGAAATTATTTTTAGTTGAAAGACGGTGATTTACACACTAAGATTTTTCATCTTGTTTCCCGCTCGGCTGCTGAAAAATTTCGAGAACTAATCGCTTTTGTATACTTATGATAAAGTAGAACTTTTATGCAGGAAGTTGTAATTTGTGGGGCGCTTTAAAAGAGATGATTTTGTTCTATAAGGTGTTTTACGCACTTTAGTGAAATTAGAAAAATCATTTATACTATACAAAAGAGGTCAAGGTTAAATTTCACACATAGCGCCCAAGCCTAAAAGCATTTTCATTTTATTTCGGTTCTTATATTTCTACAGAACACGATACTCCTACGTTATGAATGAGGGGAGTAGGCAGATTGAGACCCCAAACTCGAACGGAACCGTATCACTCTTGATTTTGGCAACAAAATGGAAGCCGAAACGTCGAGTAGAGAAAACTTAGTAATTTTCATATATACATACCTGTACCTATATTTATACCCGTACCTCAGACCTGTGCCTTTTACAGTATCTCCAATTTAAGTTTTTTTAACTAGTTATGAGGGAACTGGTACTCCAAACTAATACTTCGTTAAAAATCGGGGTGTATAGCTAGTTCGAGTTCGTAGTAGAATGCTATACGCGCACTCTGGGTAACGCTAAATGAACTGTCAAATACTGGCAGTCAGATAATCTCAGGTTCTCCTGACTAGAGACAAATTGAAAACAATGCCGTTAGATTTTATCAGAAGATAACTTAATATTAATATAAAAAGCTCTTCTCAGGACCCAACGACTAGAAAACTGGAACCTATGATCCAAATCTGTCACTTAGAAGTAGAAAGCATAAGCTATTTAAAGAGCCAGTACTTATTAAAATTTCTAAAGATAACGACATCGATCTGGTCACTCTACACTAAACACACTGTGAAACGAAAAAACAACTGTGAAAAAGGGGGGAAATATCTGGCTTTAAACTACTGGATGCCACGTACCATCAATTATACGGTACAGGAATATACGTTAAACGAAACATAAAAAACGCATAAAGAAATTCATAATGTTGTTTTAAAAATTGTAAGTATCACCGTTTCTAACACCTACAAATTACCAGCTATAGCCTGGTCAGCTCAAGTCATCCACACACATCCGCATTCGTCAATATAATATGGAGGACTATAACAGTTACCATGAACCGTGGAAATATAGACAATACAACAGCAATGGGAATGCACTAGTAAAATGGGCGGAAGACGAATATTTATTACTTGATTTTATTGCTAAAGTCCGACCTATATTTATGCCAGCGGCATGAAAGAAGGAGTACAATTCTGATCTATGTTTTGTCTCTAACTAATGAAAACGGGTAACCTCTAGCAGCCTCTCGAAAAGTAATGGACGACTTCCCACATAGCCAACACCACCCAGTTATCATATAGGCAGAAACCTAAATTCTTATAATCACATCTATCCTTCGTCCACGGTGGAAGAAAGATATGTAGGGTAGGTTTTCTGCAAAACTGGATAAGAACCTAGGCTGGATAACCCCTACCATCACAAATTGCAAATAATTCGTTGGTGCCGTAATAAGAACGGCTAAAAAGCATATACTAAGAGGTTATCGAAAATAATACATTCCTGGGTGGTCCTATAACAGTAAGGAACATTTCCTTGAAAGCAAAGATCAAGAATTAGCCGATGAACTACTCCGTACCCTAGATGCAGCGAGATAACAAAAATGGACGGAAACATCAAGTAGGCAAATATGAACACTACTAAGAAAATTATTAACTTTCATAACAAGGAAAAAAACAACAATTAAACCAAACACTCACCTCCTCACCAGATACTTACTTCAGGTATCGACATCTAGGGCCCCGAAAGACAAGCCACACAGAATCAAGGTTAAACGAAAGCTCAAAACTTTAGAAACCGAATACTTTTACCCTTTTACTTATGAAGAAGTCACTATAGCTCTCAAGAATGTAAAGCTAGGTAAAGACCCAGGTTTTGACAATATTCATTCTAAATTCCCAATTAAGAGCAGCAGATATGCAAGAAAATCGATGGCCCACTTTTTCACAGAAATTATGAAGACCGGTACCATACCACAGGATTTCAAACGCTCGTAGGTCATTACCATTTTAAAACCAGAAAATTCAAATAATAACAACCCTAAGAAGTACAAACCAATAGCCCTACTAGCGGTGACGTTTAAGCTACTAGAACGACTTATCCACAACATAATTAGTTTAAAGCTACTTAAAACGATACCGGTTGATCAGGCAGGTTTCTGACCAAAAAGAAACTGCGCAGATCAGGTTCTTTTACTTACCGTATATTCAGGCAGGGTTTCAGAGAAAACCTAAAACTGCAGCCATATTCATAGAGCAAATTGTGGCCTACGACATATTCTGGAGAGAAGGCATGATATATAAGCTCCTCCGTACATTCTCCTATAAATCCACAGCGCGAATAACCAAGAGCATGTTAGCCGACCAAACTATTTAAGTAGTCATGGAAAGAGGTATTAGCCTCCCAAGTAAACTAAAGAATGGACTTCCTCAGGGATATGTCCTAGTTCCTCTTCTCTTTAGCCTCTGCATCGCTGATATACCAGAAACCAGATCAAGGAAGTTTGGTTACGTCGATAACTAGGTCCTTGCAATAAGCTATAAGTAATTTAAAGAAACAGAAGAAACCCTCACGGTGGACTTACATATAGTGGAGAAGTATTTATGTAAATGGAGGCTATAACCAAACGCTAGCAAAACACAGGTTTCCAATTTTTACCTAAATACCAAGCTTGTAGGAAGAACACTCAACATCAAATTCGAAAACACCACACTCGCTTACAATAAAACATCAAAGTACCTTGGGGTGACTCTTGACAGAACTCTATCTTTCAAGGAACATCTGTCACAAATAGCACAAAAACTTAAATCCATAAACAGCATTATCCAAGAGCTATGCGGTACAACATGGTGAGCATCTTCTTGCACCTTGCGATCATTTGTCCTAGGCCTTGTCTTCTCAACCGCGAAAAACTGCTCTTTAGACTGGCTTAATAGCCCACATATACACGAAGTAGATGCCCTACTTAACAGTACAATGAGAATATTTGCTGGTGTTATTAAATCCACCCCTAAGCAATGGCTCCTCTTACTGAGCCACATTCCACCACCCAAACTACGGCGCATAGGTACATTTACTCACTAGTGAGTACAAAAAGATACTTAGTAACAAGAACCTGCCTATCCATCAAGATATAGATACTGGCAATGGTAACCGTCTACGCTTCAGACGACCGCAAATAAAAACAGCACAGACTGCTGTGGAAAATTAATTCAACTTAACGACCACTTGAATTCGAGAATGGATGGAACAACAAAATAGCAACTTACCCTGCATCTTACAAAACCCACCAGATTTTGACTTACCAACACATGGACTATGCTGAACCGAATCAGAACCCAACACGCAGTTGCGCTTATATGATACACTAATGGGGTACACGACCATCCTCACTCTGTGTATGTATTATGTTTTATACAAAATATATGTAAATTTAAATGTAAATTGTATCAAGTGCCATACGATAAATAAATAAATAATTTCGTTATATCATTTATTGGAAAGATAATATTTTAATGTCTACCACTACTGAAAAATAACCTTTTCGTAATATTTAAGTTTACAAAAAATGAATGGTAAAATCCCAGTAATTGGCTCTATATGATCGTTTAAAAAAACATACCAAAGTTAAACCACTTCACAATTGAAATCGTAGGCTTCCACGGCCAGAGTCAGAATTATAGTTTATTCGTCTTCCGGGTTTGGACCGTGTCATTTGTGAGTGACCCAAAAGTGGGTTCATCTCGACGTTTCGCTACAATTATATGTAGCTTCTTCAGGAGAAACAAAGAAAAAGAAAAAAGAAAACAAAAGAACAGGAAGATGGGTAGTTAGCAACGGTAACTCAGTTACTCAACGCAACCAGAGGCGAATACTAACTACCAAGATGGGCATTTGGTCACAGTAACTCAACTACTCAACGCAGCCAGAGGTGAAAACCAAATGCCAGGACAGGGATTCACGTCCAACAGCTCAGAACACTAACGCGTCGAGAGGCGGGGAGTGAATCCGACGATTACTCCGCTACCGCTCTATTTATAGTCGCGGTGCCTGTCGTGTCGGGGCGTATCGGCACACTTCGTGGCGCGAACGTCAAGAAGCGCGCGCTGGCCAATCATGTGGTGGCGGGACCGGATGGTGGCTCTAGACTGAGATTCCAGATGGGAGACAAGTAGTATCCTTCCTCTCGATTGATATTATGGGGATTTTTTCGGATCTCTAGAGATTCGCGGATTTTCCTGGAATAAAAGAAGGGCTCTTAGAAATAATATGGGTTTTTTCGAACAATATGGAATGACCGGTTTCTTGGCAGTGTTCGGCAACTGCAGAATGGGAGAAAAGACCTGATCGAATGCATCTTTGATGCTCTTGAATCCGAGTTTTGACGGAACGACCAGTTTCGCCAATATACACATGTCCACATGAACAAGGAATAGAATAGACACCACAGGAAGATAGGGGCGGTAATGGGTCCTTAGGAGAGGGTAGATATTGTGAGATTTTCTTGGGTGGTCGAAAAGTAGTCCTGATACCTTCTTTGCGAAGAATTTTGCCAATCCTATCAGTGACATTTCGAATATACGGAAGAAAAGCCACAGGAGTATTACCCGAAGATTCTGAATTTGTTGTCCTAGGGTGTAAAGGGGGATGTAGATGTCGGTGTGTAATATTTTGAATTGTGGACTTGGGGTAACCATTGGCGACAAGGGTTTTTTGCAGATGGCCAAGTTCTTCTCTAAGGTTGTCGGGTTCAGAAATCGAAATGGCCCGATGGATGAGAGAGTTGATCACAGAATTCTTTTGGGCAGGATGGTGGTGTGATGAAGCATGTAGGTAACGATTCGTGTGAGTCTTTTTTCTATAAACAGAGTGACCCAATCGGCCATTGGGCTTGGAGGTGACTAACACATCGAGAAAGGGAAGTGTTAGTCACCTCCAAGTGTTAGTCACCTCCAAGCCCAATGGCCGATTGGGTCACTCTGTTTATAGAAAAAAGACTCACACGAATCGTTACCTACATGCTTCATCACACCACCATCCTGCCCAAAAGAATTCTGTGATCAACTCTCTCATCCATCGGGCCATTTCGATTTCTGAACCCGAAAACCTTAGAGAAGAACTTGGCCATCTGCAAAAAACCCTTGTCGCCAATGGTTACCCCAAGTCCACAATTCAAAATATTACACACCGACATCTACATCCCCCTTTACACCCTAGGACAACAAATTCAGAATCTTCGGGTAATACTCCTGTGGCTTTTCTTCCGTATATTCGAAATGTCACTGATAGGATTGGCAAAATTCTTCGCAAAGAAGGTATCAGGACTACTTTTCGACCACCCAAGAAAATCTCACAATATCTACCCTCTCCTAAGGACCCATTACCGCCCCTATCTTCCTGTGGTGTCTATTCTATTCCTTGTTCATGTGGACATGTGTATATTGGCGAAACTGGTCGTTCCGTCAAAACTCGGATTCAAGAGCATCAAAGATGCATTCGATCAGGTCTTTTCTCCCATTCTGCAGTTGCCGAACACTGCCAAGAAACCGGTCATTCCATATTGTTCGAAAAAACCCATATTATTTCTAAGAGCCCCTTCTTTTATTCCAGGAAAATCCGCGAATCTCTAGAGATCCGAAAAAATCCCCATAATATCAATCGAGAGGAAGGATACTACTTGTCTCCCATCTGGAATCTCAGTCTAGAGCCACCATCCGGTCCCGCCACCACATGATTGGCCAGCGCGCGCTTCTTGACGTTCGCGCCACGAAGTGTGCCGATACGCCCCGACACGACAGGCACCGCGACTATAAATAGAGCGGTAGCGGAGTAATCGTCGGATTCACTCCCCGCCTCTCGACGCGTTAGTGTTCTGAGCTGTTGGACGTGAATCCCTGTCCTGGCATTTGGTTTTCACCTCTGGCTGCGTTGAGTAGTTGAGTTACTGTGACCAAATGCCCATCTTGGTAGTTAGTATTCGCCTCTGGTTGCGTTGAGTAACTGAGTTACCGTTGCTAACTACCCATCTTCCTGTTCTTTTGTTTTCTTTTTTCTTTTCTTTGTTTCTCCTGAAGAAGCTACATATAATTGTAGCGAAACGTCGAGATGAACCCACTTTTGGGTCACTCACAAATGACACGGTCCAAACCCGGAAGACGAATAAACTACACTTCACAATTGTATTTTGATATAAAAACATATAGTTAAAACTTTTTAAAAAGTGTCGTTAAAATTTATATAGTAGCATAACGTTTTTGATCTAATCAGATCATCCTCAGTGCCTGATGTAGTTGAAGCTAACAATAAAGTTGTGGCTGTGACACCCATATATGGGTTAACATCATTTTAAATTTAAATTATGTTGTGACTCTAGGTCGATGACATATGTCTCCTTGCTCGGTTTTTAACTCGTGGTACTTGTCAGTTAAAACGACACAGATTTGTCGTTTGGACACAGAAACAGCATATAATGAACCCGAGATCGTAACATCCATAAAGATCGGACGTCTGCGCTGGATGGGCCATGTTGATCGAATGTTGGAGACTGAAACGCCAAAACCTATAATGAGGCAAACACCAGTAGGGAGAAGGTCAAAAGGAATACCCAAACTTAGATATATGGAACAAGTGGAAAAAGATCTAAAAACACTTAATATTAACAATTGGAAAAACAAAACAAGGAACATAACAGAATGGCGGAAAGTCCTAGAAGAAGCCAGAACCTAGAAAGGGTTGTCGAGCTACTGATGATGATGATAAAACATTTAGAGCTGCAGCGCCCCCTATGTGCCCTACGAATTTCTAATTTGCAGATTATTGTAGCTGGCTGAGAGGCGAAGATTTAAAAAAAAGAGTTTTCTACGACCAACAGGAGCCGATTTAATATATTTTTTTTAATCACAGAGGCATATTACTAACAATTAAGAAACGAATCTGGTGTCATTTACTACTTAGAAACCTATATTTTTAAGTATTTGTTTTCTCCTTAAATAAAAATCATTTTTATTGTTTAAAACGACGAATATAGTTTAGCTTTTTTCAATGTAGCACCGAAACCGCATGTGGCAAACATTGCGGATGCCGTAAGCACGGCCTAAAATGTACGATAATGTGCGAAAATTGTAAGGGAGAGAGTTGCGAAAATTGTCATACTGCTGAATATGAACTAGATGAAGCAAAAAAAGAATGTGACAGTGGGATAGATGTTTTGGATGAATTGTTTTATTATATCTGAGGAAATTGTACAACCTACTAAAAGAAGAAAAATAAATAAAAACTAAGCATATTTCTGATTTTATAAATATTAATATAATATATAATAATATTAATTCTTATTTTAAAACCATATAAATAAATTACAATTATTTTACTGTTTATATCTTTGTTTTACTAATTTATTCCTTCTATCAAAGTTATTTGCAATTTAAGATACACGTATATCATGTTTATTTTAATTTATTAAACCAATTATTTAATTTCTCATAAAATTGTACTAAAAATTAAGTGTGACCAAAAGTTTTTAAAATTAATTTGTTGGCGTTCTTTTTTTGGAAAATAGATTGTTCTTAAATAGAAATTTTAACCATTTAAACTTTATTTTAACATACTTTTTTACTGGTAAAAGATTACACAGCGAGGCAGAGTAAGTATTAAAAAAAAATAAATACTGAAATAATAGTAGTCTATTTTTTAGAATATTATTTTAGAATTTTTTTTAGAAATAGGGATGTTTCATGGGGATGTTCTCAATAATAATTTGGTAGATTACGTTTAATAATAATTTAAAGGTAAACATTTGAATATTAATAAAAAATTATTGTGGTTGGAGGTGGTTTTTTAAGGGTGAAAGTATTTCAGATGTTATTACTTCGACGAGCTACCCCAGATTAAAAAATATCATCTAAATCGGTTTATTTTTCACAGAGATATTGCAAATTTTTCTGAGCGTCGCCAGATTGGTTTGTTAATTGTTAATAATATAGCCTCTGATTTTTTAAAAAACTATGCTAACTCGGCTCCTATTGGTCGTAGATAACTCTTTTTTTTTAATTTTCGTCTTGAAGCCAGCTGTATCTCTGTATCTGCAGAGTAGGAAGCGAGTTAAGTTTTACAGCACTAAGGCCACAATTGACCCATTGTGCATCCTCCCAGAGAGCTGTCACCCTTAGCTCATTATCCATCCTGCCATTTCTAGGAAGGTGGACAAGTCACCAGGAGACATCTCACTTATGTGGGCAGGTGTGGGCCAGGACTCGCCGAACGTGTACTCTCGTATTAACGATAACTCTGGGCATTCACATAGGACATGCTCTACAGTTTCGTCTTGTCGTTCACACTTCCTACATAGAGGTGTGTCTACTAGCTCTAGTGTGTGGAGGTGTTTGCTTAGTTGACAGTGACCAGTTAAAAAATCAACTGCCAAACGTAAATTTTTCCTGGCCATTCCCAAGTACTTCTTTGATGTTGACTCTGTAAGGTTACTTAGTGTTACCCTGGCAAGTTTACATCCTTTCCCTTCTTCTCATCTTTTTACGGTTTGCGTATGGGAGTGACATTTGACAATTTCCGCGATTGTTGTAGTTGACCAACCAAAAAGATCCCCAGGTCCTAAGAATCTTAGGCCTGCCGCCTTCCTAGATAATTAGTCAGCAATGCGTTTGCCCTTATTCCTATTGTGTCCTTTAACCCACTTCAGGATGATGGTATTACCATCCGAAGCTAGAGTTAGTGTTCGTGACACTTCATTACTAAACCCGATGTGACATGTGGTCTATTCAAGGTTAGTAGCGCTGGTCTGCTATCTGTGCAGATCATTATAGTTTTCCCTGCTATACCTTTTTGGGTTATCTCTTTTGCGGCTATGGAGATACCAGTCAGTTCTGTCTGAACTACACTGGCATTTTTGCCCATACCCCACTTTATTCTTAGGTTCAGTGATTTGGAGTATATCCCGCATCCTGCGCCTCCTTTCATTTTGGAGCCATCGGTGTATATGCAATAGGCATTTGCCACGTTTGTCTCCATGCACTGTCTTGTTTTAATTTTGTAGGGTTTGTTAAAGACGAACTTTGGTTCAATTGAGTCGCAGCATGTCTGTAGTACTGCTAACGCATCCAGCCGTCCCTGCCAGAAACGTGTTCTCAATTGTCCCATTTCTACATCAAGGTTTGCACCAGCTGAGCGCAGTCGCATCATTGTCACTACAGTCACCTCTTTGACATATATATCTAGAGGCGTCATGCCAATGATCAACTCCATTGCAGCAGTTGTGTCGTTTTCATGGGACCTGTTATATTTATGCAAGCCATCCGCTGAATATGGTTTAGTTTGTTATTCGCTGTTGCCTGTAGCACTTTTGGTACCCAAGCAATAGCTCCGTAAGTTAGCACTGGCCTAATGACAGCGGTGTAGACCCAGGCGATCACCCTGGGCGTGAGGCCCCAGGTGCGTCCAACCGTTCGTCGACACTGTTCATAGGTAATATATGCTCTTTTAGCTTTACCATCTAGGTGTGTAGAAATTTAATTCGAATTTATACTTAGTTTGTAATATAATTTGCATTTTAAAAACTATCTACTGTTATTATTCCTTAACCTACGATGAGCAATAATTTGAAATTCATATTAACTTTTCCAATGAGAACATCGTAAGTGCAGTTACAAAATTATTCGAGGAAATTTTATATTTATATCAAAAACTGTAACTGTTACAGTTCAAAAACCAAATCCCTAATAAAAAAAAGTAGACCTTATTCTAAAAGTAGAGTTCAACATTTATATAACTACTTATCTCTTACACTAAAAAAATTTTACATGCATATAAAAAAATAAATCAAAGAAATTGGTATCTTTTTTATCATTTCTGAAGAATATCATAAATGGTGGTTACAACGTTATTCTTGCAGGGGTCGATATGTGAGTCAAAACTGCGACGTATCAAGTCATAAACATGTCTCTTATTTTAAGTAACTCTTAGTTGTATGTTATCTTTTGTATTTTTGGTTTTACACCGCTTACCTTATTTATTTTTTAACTTATCAATAAAGTTTTAAGCAATTTATATTTACAAACAATTTTGTTCTTGTTTATTTTTACTTTTTACGCATTATGCACCGATTTTCTTAATAATTTTCAAATTTATTATACGTACGTGTATTAAGAAAAATATATAGGTACAGTTTTTTTAATACTTTGTACCTACATATACCCAAAGATATTTGTAATGCATTTTAGGTATCAATATTGACTGTGCACTATCACCGTTCCTTTGTGGGCGAAACATTGGAACAGACCGAGTAAACAATAGATTAAAGCCACCACAAGGACAAATACTATTAATGATATTTACATTATAAAGCGTGCTTTAGGTGGATATGGCGAGAGATTTCAATAGAGCCCCATACGAATGTTAGTAACATAAATAATAAATTGCTTCACTGAGTAGTACAATATACTTTGACACAAGTTTCCGGAATTTTATTTTGCTACTGTACCCAGAGAAATATTTCTGTGTATGAGTTATAAATTAAAACGGATTTTGGTGAATTCTGGGAAAAATATTTGAAGAGGATGTAATTTAAGGTGACAGCGATTAAATCGTATATTTTATATATGTACATTTTATAATATACACAAGTAATCTATAAATAATGATAATTGTGTTGCCTACAAATATTATAGCAAAGATACAATTTTAAGCTCAGGTATAAAGTCATAAAACATCTTCTTCTTCAAGTTCCGCTCGTTTTTCCGCTGGATTTTGTAAACATTATTTTGCAACGATGCTATAACGATACCGTAACAAGAATGCGTGCTATGTAGTAGCTACAATTTTAAAAAGATCAATTATACAGGGTGGTCCTTAAGTAATTGTACAAAAAGAAACCGCAGATTCTACACTTTAAAATATTACGATTTAAACCAACTTGCTTTAATAAAATGTTGATATTAAGAAAGATACAGGGTGTTAAAAATTTTTATTTTTTGCTATAACTTTCATGT